>CM066993.1:76189363-76496863 GCA_033977485.1 Hydrangea macrophylla
TAGAATATATTTCTGTTATTAATTTTAGTATCCTGGTGAGGACGAATTAACACGCTATTAATTTGGTAGGCTAATTAGCAACTTCGGAAAGAGGCCAAAGAGGGGGATTTGATTACTTAGAGCTTCATAAAGCTTAGAGCTTAACCTAAGTTTCATAGATAGAGATGATCTTGATATTTTCATAAAGCTTAACCTAAGTTTCAAGAAAGAGGCCAAAGTGGGGGATTTGATTGCTTAGAGCTTCTCAACGCCAAACGACGACCATTCGTCCGCTGTTTTTTCACCAAATTTCACATTCGAACTCCTCGAGTTAAGGCCTTCGTTTTTGATACCTATTAGGCCTTGTTTGGCCAAGTTTTCCGAAAAGTTATTTCTAGAATTTTTCAGGAAAGTTGATAATTCGATTTCTAATCGTAGGAATTATACTAGACGGACTTCTGCACGTTCTTTGTGCACGTATTTTCTTCAGATTGAATTATAAGAGCGTTATTCAGAGATGGGTGATTCAACTATGTATTTTGGAATGATTCCTTGACATGTATTCATGTTTGATATGAAAAGCATGTGTTAGTTATAGAGATATATTGTGTAGTTCATATTGGGCAATTATATTATTGGGCAATTATATTTATAAGTAGGCCCAATAGCACGGTGAAATGTTTTGTTTACCGCGAGCATGGTGATATGTATTTGAACATGTTGAGTTACTTATTTGGGTCAAAGGAGCACGTGGTTATTGAGCCATCTTGTGGAGTTGATATAGGCATTAAGGTCGCACGATTGAAGAGAAGAATTGTGGGTCTTACCCTTTTGCGTGGTCTTATTTGCGAGGAGTCGCGGATTGGGAGTATGGGACGTACACGTGAGGCTCTGGAGACTAGTATGAAATGTAGAGATGTGAATGTTAGCATGTTTATCATTCATGTGCATATGTTGTTTTATTCACTAAGCGTTAGCTTAAACAAATTGAATATGTGTGGTTATTCAAATAACCATTGCAGGTATTAATGTCAGTGAGGAATCGGAGAAGTGACTTGCAGGGTATTGGGAGTTCACTTAGAAGGCGACTCATCTTGCTTATCCTATAGTTTTGTAATCGAGAACGTTTGTTACCTTGTTTTGATAAGGAACTTGTAATAGAATTGAATAGTAGATTATATTGGAATCTGTAGATTAGAAGCTCTGGATATGTTTTGAAATGTTATAATTAAATATCGCGTATTTTTTTTCATATGTTGGAATTGTGAAAGAACTCATAAGCTTGGATTTAAGTACGTAAAGGAGTCGATAGTTCATGTTTATTCAAGACTTGTAGCATTATTGAGATTTGAGCCAAACGTGTCCTTAATGTATTCAGTACACATTTTCTTTCAAGTGACATGTTGTTTTATATGTTTAAAGAACTTTTATAAAGTTTCAGAAGAAATGGAATTGGATAGGGCACTTTTTGTCACTTCGAAAGTTGGACAGAAACTAGTGGTCTTGCTGTCAAGGGACTTTCGACTGGTCGAAGGGACCCATTCGACAGGTCGAATGCCTCTCTGCTTGTAACTTCTGCAAAGTCACCTAGTTGATGGGACTTCCGATCGGTCGAGAGGGACGTTCGACCGGTCGAGATACCCCCTACCAGCCTAGTTGGTTCTCCTACTTCCAAACATTTTCAAAAGTTCTAATTACAAACTTAAGCTTCTTTTGAGACCCTTTTAAAGGAAATTTGGTGGGATTGAATTTTGAAGCCTCCGGGCGAAAAGTTTATTTTTGGTTGACTCCAGTACGTACTAGAATGAGAGTTATGTTTCTTTTTCGTTGCGTGTTCTTAAAACTAATTCTTTTGGGAACGTTAATGAATTGAAGTAGCCTCAGTGGCGTGCCACGGGCTCCGGTTCTGCTATTGTGGGACCAGGCTGTGCCACCACCCTATTAATTTTTGTACCTAACACAATGTAAACACAAAATAACAAAAATTTTTAACCAACTATTACAAACACAAATCATAAAATCACCACAAAACACAACTGTGCAATCCAATACGATAACATATATAATGCAAATCGAATACGAAGTTCACTTTATTATAACACAATTGTAATCCTATAAACACAAAGCAAAAGATCATTACAAAACACAATTGCAATCTAATACAAAGTTCACTTATAACCAACACACAAACTGAACTTTAAAACTAGCACTTAATATCATAATTCAGTGAAGCAACCATGTAGGCCACACCACCCACTCACCTTCAGTATCCTTAATAGTTGTGGTGCACCCTTGGCTCTCTAGGTACAAACCATGTTCCTCCTTTCCCGGAACAACGTTAATAACTTTAACTTTACGTTCAAACTCTAACAGTATATGACCATACACCATCGTTCCAGGAGTTGCCGTAGAAACAATCTTTCCACTTGCAATCTTCTTTTTGTTTGTCAAACTAAATATATCACAATTCGATGATGAAGCGGTTGGAGGGTGACTTGGAGTCACTGAAGGATTTGACAAGAGGCTAGGTTGGGGTAAAAATGGTTGGGGTGACATTGACTGGGGAGGTAATTTATGGCCTTTATAACAAGCTCATAATATAAGATTGATGGATTGTTTGAGCTCACACATTTCTTTCTTCACCTCCATATTACTTTGTTTCATCTCATGCATATCTTGCTCCACTTGTATATTACTCTGTTTTACTTTCTCAACCTCCGATTGTATAGGAGTTATGGCCTTGAATTTACTTATGGACACTGGATCGACGCCACGAGTCCTCCCTTTATTGTCTTTCCCAAAAAGCACAGTCAGCGGATCACTCTCCAAAGTAGTTTGGCTTGAAGAATCTTGACTGCTTTTCAACTCGGTCAGTTTTTGCTGTAATAATATTAGATGAGAAGTATTAATATTTTGGAGAGAATTATTATTGAATGATGTCTAACATTATAACTTAAAGTAGCGAAACTCATGAACTCTTCCACAGTTTTTGGGTGATATTCCCTAGTTTTCTTCTGCTTGTGGGATACGACGAAAACATCCAAGCGCTCAGGTGCTCATCGAAGTGGATCCATGCGCATCTATAAATTAATATTATATTGATAATTGACGAATGAGGTACATTTATTTTTGTATCTAAAAGTATCCTGAATGCATACCATCTCCTCAACTTTTTCGGCATATGACATTGTACCAAGACAATGGACATTAAGCTTTTTAGCCCTAGTGGCTTTGCCTTTGTCTCTTTGCTTAATTTTGGTATCCGATGCTTTGCGTTTGATGAACTCATTCCATTGACTAAGAGGGATTTTCTCTTTTTCTGGCACCTTATCCTTCAATGCCTTTATTCCATCGCTATCTAGGCCTTCAAAATATCTAGAACGCAGGTTCTTCTTCCACGTCCTCAACTGCATCCCCATCTCTTTTAATCTCATCTTTTTGGTCGACCGACATCTTGAATTCTTTAAGGAGGGTATCCCATATGTCATCTTTTTCGGCTTGCTCAACTAGCCTCCAATCATCATAAGCAAGACTGATTTGGGATTTTACTCGAGCCAAGCACTGACTCTTCAAAGCAGTTTTACCACCAATAATCCCACCACTCAAATTGAAGGTCACCTCTGGCCATGGATCGGTGCCAGATTGTTCAGTTTAAGGAGTAGTAGATGACAAATTCAAACTCGGACCCTCTTGTTGTTGACTTGAAGTTGCCATTTACTGCATTCAAATATATATATATATATATATAAATACTAGTAGCAACATGAGTATTTTATATTCCATCTAATGTTAATGTAGTAGACAAGAAATTTAAGAACCAAAGTTAACGTACAATCAATTGGATGTCTAACACAACCCCTAAAAAAAAAGTCCATCTATAACAAAATACAATCCCTAAAAAATTCTATTCCAAATAGTCAAATTTACTCTTCCAAAAAGTCTAAAAATTTCTTTAATTTTGGATTATCATCCAGAATAGACTGATACTCAATAGGTGCAGCTATGTCATCTACAGATGTAGTCAAACGCTTGGGGGAATATAGAACAACAGACCATGAACCATTGTTAGGCTCTTTGCATAGTACACTTGCTTCAACTTTTAGAATGCACAAACGAATGGCTCGTCGTTCATATGATCTTTACTTTTCAACTTCGTCAAATCTACCATGACCATATTGGTGTCAGGGTCGACCATACAAGCAGTCTTATCTTCCACTCTCACCCAGTCACAATAAAATACAGTTTCTTTGAAAGTTACATAGTATAACACCAAAATTTGCCTTATAACACCGTAATATGTCATCTCAGCTTCTTTCAAGTTTTTGTCTTTTGCACTAGACCTGAAATACGTAAGGCTTTTTACGAAATACCGATGTTTTGCTTTCCAATGAGTTTTTGCTCATATGTGCACATCCAATTGACTGACAATACCCGAATCCATTAAAAGTGAGGAAATGAGTTTATGCGCTTATAAGTTGGCCTTCTAGGATCAATCCTGAATGGCCAAGTCCCCTGCCAACCAAACTTTGACCCTTATTTCTTTGACCGATAGGAACCTTTTTATGTGATTCAAGAAGTGGATTAGCTTAACTTGACTAATCGATTTCAAACCTATCTTGAGAAAGCCTATCCAAGGCTTATAGGAGGGAGTTGAAAACGACAAGCAATTACCTCTTTCTTTCCCCACATCTCGATTCGAATGATGCATTCCACTTTGTTGACTTTGACTTTTCAATCCCTGACCATTCACTTGAACATGGAAGCTTTCAAGGAGAGACAAAGTAGGCAAGAAGGAATTGACTTGCCAATTGAACAAAGCGAATTCTATTGGCATTACTGAAATCGCATTTTCTTGGGTCTTGAGTACCAAAGTCGTTCTAAAATGACTTGATTTGCTCACAATGTGATGGTATTTGTTGAACGCTTTGGCCACAAAAGTAGGTCCGTTGGCTAGACATGCAAGCCTCGATGTGACATCACTGATTTTAAACAACTGAAATCAAAATAGGACTTGCATTGCAGATATGTTGTTAATGAAACATATCTATAACTGAGGGTTGGGGTAATACAATTAGTACCTCATTTGCTACCCAATTCCTGAATTCGTTGTCTATACTCTGACTCCCTTTCTCTTTTTGCCAGGACCAGATGCATTATATTGCCTATATTATATTAATGGAAAGAATTATATAGAAAATTATAATGCACGACAAATAATACTAGTATTACACATCACAATTAACGGCACTTACGCTTTCCAATTATCTATATCGACGTGAGTCTCAAAAACATATCTAGACACGTGTTCATATTGTGTACTCATCAGCGTCACTGCCTTGCCCTTCCCCAAAGCCTCTTCAATGGCAAACTCATTTGATTCATCAATGAAGCATTCACGACCTCCAACGCCTGGGTTCGGCATGTATTCCTTTGCATACAAGGAAGCTTTTTCTATAATGTACTCCTCTGCAATGGACCCCTCAATGTACCGTGTATTCTTAACGTATTCTTTAAACGTTTTCATCAACCGTTCAAAGGGATACATCCATCAATACCTAACTGGGCCAAATATCAATGCTTCATCACACAGATGCACCAAAAGGTGTATGCTTATGTCAAAGAATGAGGGAGGAAAGTACTTTTCCAAAACACAAGTTGCCTCAGCTAGAGTCGCCTTTGTCACTATGATATGCTTCCTATTTACAACCTTTGCACACAATAGAGTGAAGCGTAGGCTTATCTGCAGAATAGATCTCCAGAGATCCATATGTTTGGAAAAATAATGTCCAAACAACAAAGGGACAAATTGCATAATGACATGCCAATCATGAGACTTACACTGTTTCAAATCATGTGTTACATAGCTCACAATCCTACGCAAATTAGATGAGAAATAGGAAGGGACCTTCAACTCATATAATGTATCTAGCAATACCTTTCTTTCGTCGTTGCTCAAGGTATAAGCTGTGACTGACATTTTCTTTTTTCCAGTTTTAGGATCTTCTTTCAACCATAATGATCTTCTAATCTTCAAATTACGAAGATCCTCACATGCCTTTATTCCATCCTTCGAATGAGTCCCATCTAGCCATGTGCCTACAAGATGCTCAATGATATTCTTCTCTGTGTGCATCACATCTATCACATAACGTACTGAATGTTCTTTCTAGTATGGCATATCAAACAAAATTGACCTCCTGGACAAAGCGCTCTTCATCTTGCTTTCTTTTACATTTCTCAGCCCAAAACTTAAAGTGTTTACCCCTAAGGTTCTGATCGATCTGCGCTACTCTCTCTTTAATTTGTCGACCCGGAAGTCTTGATGGAGTTGGCCTATTTTCGACATCATCTAGGAGAAAATTGCTTTATATCGACCTAAACTAGTGACCAGCTGGCAGAAATCTCCTTTGGTATAAAAAAAATATTTTCTTACTATTGTCAAGCCATGATGATTCAGCTTCATCTCCGCAAATCGGATAACCCAAGTAACCTTGCACGTTGCACCTAGACAATAGGCCGAAAAATCATGGATTGCCCACAACATAGCTTTTAAAGTGAATTCCTCTCGTTTATATGCATCGTACACTTTTACACCTTCAGCCCATAACTCATTCAATTCATCTATCAATGGTGCCAAGAAGACATCAATGTCATTACTCGCCTACCTCCGCTCGAGCATGTCAAGTCATTGCTTCTGCTATCCATAGTACTGTGTAAATTCTCCTCAACCTAGTAGCTAGAGGAAAATACTTCAACACCTTTTTGGGTACTCTCGTATCTATTTTGTTCTTGTTATTTAAACCTATCTTCTGGACAAATATGGGTTCCTTACAACCGGACATTTCAGTTTACCCTTGTGTTCTTTCTGGTATAGAATGCAATCATACTTGCAAGCATGAATGGATTTGTACTTCATCCCCAAACCTTTCAAACTACTCTTCATTTTTGGATAGTTGTCGGGTAGTGTGTTCTCTTTGGGGAGCAAATCCCTTGCCCAAAGAAGGATTTCTGTCACACTGTTGCCCAACTAACCAAAACGACTCTTTAAGTTGTGCAAACCAACCATGACGTACAATGTTGTGTAACCTGGGTTACAATCAGGGTACAGAGGTCTTGTTGCCGCTACTTTTAACCATATATAATCATTGTCATGGTTGACTCCAGTATCAACATGAGCCTTAGAACCTTCTCTATGATGTTGAGCATTTTCTTCTTCATGAATAATGTCAACTTCTGGAGTGTGGCTCGCTTGCATTGTGTGGACTCCATAAGCATCATTAATGAGGTCATTCAATCTAGAATGTGTCAAATGATCATCCTCTACTTGTATTATTTTGTTGACCGATAGTTGTTCTGGAATATAAAGGAATTCTCTTTCCCCGTGAAATTTCCAACACATATAATCTTGTTGCATACCCCACTTAACCAAATGTAACTCAATCTCTGTCGATTTTAAACATTTACCATTTCTACAACACGCACATGGACACAAGATCTCATCCCTTTTTAGATTTCTCTTTGCATATCTTACAAAACCCTTAATCCCTTTCACGTACACATCCCCTACCATATTAACTTCACCCATCCACTCTTTGTAAAGTGGAAACCCCATCGATTCTACAAAAAAAAAATAATAATAATAGCGCTCATTAGATTACAAAGGTTTTTTAGAAGTTAGTTAATTATCTCTTCTCTTTTTAGATTTCTCTTTGCATTTTTCCCTATAAGCATCAGTCTCAAAGTTCTTTGCATATCTACTCTTTGTTGATCCTTGTCAACATACTAAATAATATGACACAAAAAGAGGAGTGATATTTCTATAATATGTTATGGATATGTGAAAAAAAAAAGTCCTAATTTGATAAAAAGAAAATTCGACAGAATGACAGAGCTAATTCTCCCAAGTTCTCGACGGCGCATTTGGTCAACACAATAAAGTTCTCAGCAACAAACAATGTTCACACAATAATAACCCAATCATCAAAAACTATTATGATCACCAAATATCATCTACAAATCATTTTGTAACAACAAAATCAAAAGAATTGGGCCTTGCTTGTGTGTGAATGTGAACAACAAGAAACTAAAAATTCATGTGAATACCCAATTCATCCAACTATAAAAAAATCAAGAGAATTAGGCCTTACTTTTGTGTGAATGTGAACAACAAGAGACTAAAAATTCATGTCAAGACCCAATTCATCCAACAACGGTAAATAAACGAGAACAACTCACTATATAAAAATAAAGAGAAGAAAGAAAAAAAGGTAACTAACAATTTGCTCATACCTTAAAATAGATTCATAATATAGGCATATGTATATATATATATGAAGAGAAAGCTTACCTCGTTGTAATTAGGCGGTGGCTTATCCGCAACACCACTAGACCTTCTCACTACAAAGGGGTCTACCGGAGACAAGGAAGAAGAGTATGAGCAACGGAAAGAACTAAGACATCTAAATTTACCACTAAAAAATGGTTGGTTTACATATAATGGTAGTACATGAGGCACAAAGACATATAGATAGGATTCTGGCCTGTTTGTATAGCAACTACCACAACAGTAACATTGTGTTGGCCAGTGCTTAGGACAAATGCATATGGTCTATACCTACCAATCATTCACCCAATGACCACTATTTGAAAATACATATTGGGTGGACAATAATGATAACGGTAAAGTAAAAATACATAAACCTGCAATTATTCATATTTGAAAAAACACATGAACTTACGACATAGTACATCCAACAGGGTTAGTAATGTTGTTGAATTAAAACTAAGGTTTACAGGTAATTTATTTGTATTGACAATTATACAATGAATTAAAAGAGTAAAGTATTTTTGCATTTTTCTCATGGAAAAAGAGACTTTTTAGTAGAACACTTTAGAGAGATAAAGAGAGGAGTCCCCTTTCTTCCCAAGTTATTAAGGACCTCCAAAGAGAGAGGCAAAAAAAACTTAAGACTTACCTTCTGGTTCTTTGAATGCTACAATAACTCAGGGCCCTGTTCCAAACATGCATACAAAAAAAAAGGAGGTTAAAATCACTCCCAAATGAAAATCCAAACATACCCAATTTGGACCTCCAAAGTACCTGATAAAGTCTGAACTTGATAAACATGCTCAAGTTTTGCAGAAAGAACTTGATAAAATGAAAATTTTCAGTACCTTAAAGGTATGAAACAATAGTATGTTGAAATGATAGAAATAATAATAGTATGTCACTGTTATAAATGATGGGTTTGTGGGTACAAGATTTCAATAGTATGTCCTTGCTTTTCTAAATCTCCTACCAACGATGGGTTTCTAGGTACAAGATTTCATTACTGATTTTTAGATTCTCCATGATTCCCAATTTTCATGATGGATTTGCAAAAAAAAAAACAAACAAACAAACAAACAAAAGAAAACAAAAATAAAAAGTAGTATACAAACTGGCTTACCACAATGAACCTTAAAAGAAGTAACACACAAAAAGCAGTATACAAACAATTTTGAGCATATAATGGTTATAGAAACCCCCAAATCTAGAGGTAAAAATACCAAAATAAATTATCAGAAGGGTCTTACCATTAGCCTCAACCAAATACCCAAGAAGGTAAAAATTTATAGAAACCCACAAATCTAGAGGTCTCCACTTTTGTGGGGGGTTATGGGGAATTTTATTGCATGTTCAAGAGAAACAATTGGTGGATTTTTCTAGGTTTTCTCAACTAGATCTAAGCTAGTTTCTCTTTTTGTCTAGGGTTTTTGCTTAACGTTATACTAAAGATAAAGTTAAGAAAAATTACAGGAGGAGATAGAGAGGGAAAACAAAACTAGGGTTTCATGTACCTGAGGAAGGGGCGAAGCCGGATTATGAGGAATCGCCAGAGGAAGTGACAACGCCGGAGGAAGGGACAATTCCGGAGGAAGAGGCGATGTCTTCTCTTTCTCTCTCGCTGTCTCAGTCGTCTATCCCCTTCTCTTTCTTTCTCTTTTTTTCTTTTTTGTTTTGTGTAAGAGGAAGCCGAGGGGTTTATACTCAAGGGGGAATAAGAGGAGGGAAATCGTGACTAGTTTTTTTGGGAATAAGAAGAGGAAAACCGTGAATAAGAGGAGAGTTTGAGATGGCGTTTTGAAAAATTCTCCTCTGTGTTTTAGTTTCCAAAAACTTAATAGTACCCTAGTTGTTTTGTATAATTGTCACAGTTTTGTGTTTTAATTTCCAAAAACAAGATAATATTAATTCTCCTGGGAAAAAGTAGTTTTGAAAAATTAAGGCTTTGTAGTAATTGGCTTATATATATATGAATATGGCCAGGGATGGAATGAAAAGAAAATACAAATCAAAACAATTTCCTTGTATGATATTTTAGAAAATATATAAACATTAGTTATCAGAAATTTCAGTTTATAGAATAACTTATTGCCCAGAACATTAGCTAGCAACACTTCAAGTGGACGTAAGCTAGAGCCAAATAACAGTTTCATTTGTGTTACCCTTGCAATAAAACAAAATGTATCACTAATAAGTTATAACATAAATGTATATATAAAACTAAAACTGATATAATTTTACCTAAGATAACCATGTCTCATGAGAGATTAAATAGATTAGCATGTTATCATGTGGGAAAAAAATATTTTAAAAAACTTCAATATGAAATGTTATTAATTTTATCACTGTTTATAACAGTGACAAATAGTATGACAATTCGGTTGTGTTTCACGCATTTCTTTGTCACTGTTTGTACGGTGACAATTGTTTTTTGTCACTATAATAAACAATGACAATAAATTGTCACTGTTCAAAACAGTGACAAATAGCATGAAAATTCGGCCAATTTGATGTAGATTTTATTATTGTCACACAATTTTGTTGTCACTGTTATAAACCGTGACTACATTTTTTGTGTCACTGTTCTAAACAGTGACAAAATGTTATGAACCTTGACAATTATTTTTTTTTGTCACGAAATTTTTGGGGTCACTGTTATTAACCACGCAAAAAAAAAAAGAGTGATAATTCGGCCAATTTGGTGTAGTGAAATGAAACCAATCAACTACCCGTGCAACTGGACAGAGTTTGTTAAAAATAAGAATGCGTATCAAGTAAAATGGTAACATATAAAATCAAGTATTTGTATACACATAAGAATAAAAAATTCATTGAATTATCTTCTACTATATTGTAGTAAACTTCCTAATAGTCAATTTGCCAAACACTAAACACCATTTGAAAACTCATGCCCTATAAAAGTTTCCTGCCTTTACAGTAGGAAAGAATCACAATTGGTGTTATGAGTTTGTAATGCTTTTAGATTGGCGCATGAAATGTTTATTGCGTGTCTTCACAATTTTTTCCTTTTAATCTAATGATGCTTATGTGAGATTTTGGGCTGACTTACTTTTGTTTCATTTTATAAAAACGGGTTGAAAATCATAACTTAAAATGGATATGCTGGGAGCACCTTAACTGTACGGGATATGGACTTTTATGACCCGATTAGTAAAACCTATTTTGGTTTTATTGTGACGGAAATGCCCAATTGAGTTTCTATATAAATCAGGGTTAGGTCTCCTCTCATCTCTTAAGCTACGTAAGCTATTTTTTCATCAAGTGAACGGCAATAAAGGAAGAGAGCAAAGAGAGGAAGCCCTAGCCCCATTCTTTAACTGGCATCTTCTCATCAATTCTAAATGGCGAATCCAGGTCTGTAAATTGATTATGATGCGTTCTATGTTTTTAATATGGTTTAATCTAACAGTTGGTATCAGAGCCACCTTATTAGGACAAGAACTGATTTTTGACATGTATATACATATATATGAATGCACAGACACATACACCGAAATCATGTGCAATATTACTCCGATATTTAATATTTTTTGAACTCTTGTTCGTAACCGAATTCTCGTATATTAGAATTTATAATTTTGAATCTGGTCATACATGATGAACATCATTGTATCTTCAATTCCATTGGGGACATCATAGGCTAAATTGACCTTCAAATTTGGGTCTCTTCATGGGCTGAGGCATCGATTATACCAATTGAGTTTTTCATTTAACAAGATGAAGTAAAGCTTTTATGTCAACCTCTAGAGCAACAGTGTGGCAGGTTCAATTTTCTTTGTACATAAATATATGATAATTTTCCAAAAGAAGCTTGGTCCGATGTTTTAGATTTGGCCTATAAATTTTTTGTATCTTGGTATTTTAGAGTAGGAGATGTTAAATATAAATTGTTTGGTAGAACTTGTTTTTATATCTCTGTGTTGCTCTGGCCAATGTGGCTTGTACGGATTCAATGCTTACGCGTTGCAGCCACTTTCGATCCTTAATTTTACCTTTTCAATATGTAAATTGTAGTATGTGATCGATCATGTTTAAGTTTGATATCATATTTGGGAAACAATGCATTTTTAATCATGTCAGTTCGTAGATTCTTATAAAGACACGGACCTATTTTGATCATATTTTGGAAGTGGTTCAAAGTTTGACCATATATAGGAAGTGGTTTAAATTTTGACCATAATGAGGAAACAGTTCAAAGTTTGAAATACTAGTATTTAAACGATGCAAACATTTGTAGACTTTTGGAAAAGAGTAAAATGTTTGGGTTATATTCCCTTGATACTTCTTAGTTAAAATAGTAATAACAATAATAGTAATAATAATAATTATTATAATTACAAAATTGTGCATCTCTTGTTAACTATTTGTTGTATTACCACAATTAATGGCATTTTTATAACAAACACAAGTAATAAACAGTACAATTTTGTCAATATGTTTGAAGGCTTAGTGTCTTTTCAAAAATGGAATGACTTCTATAAATGGAGATAGTGGTTCCTCATTAGTGGCCAATTAATCTAGTAATTGGTTTAGACTCTCATTTGTTGGTTAATCATAGTATGACCCATTTATTGTCAAAATTTATGTTTTAAGACCTAATAAATATTTTTAATAGTTTTACGATGTTAAGTCGACCTAATAAATATTTTTAATAGTTTTGCGATGTTAAGTCATAGAATCATTTCAATTTTTGTTAGTGGTTCTAATTCAATAAACATTTTCTTTTAAAAAAAAAAAGCAAACAAACATCCAGTGGCCTTGTGTAGCAGGCACTTTTCTTTTGGTATGCGCAATCACCAACCCAAAGGGGTAATTGTGCGTCGTAATTTAAGAAGTGGAATCGGGTACATGAGCATAGTACATTAAATTTTATATTTTTCTTCTGCCTAAAGGTGAATATATTTTGAAAATTTTATACATTTTGTCATCCACTTCATTATTCAAAAAATTTGTATCTACCTAATAACGTATCATGTTTTTCTGCCTAAAGGTGACTAACATGGTGATGCAGCTTAGTATTTATGTAGATCCTGTGTTGACTTGTGGGACATTAAAGTTTTTTGAACAAGAAAATGGAGGACCTGATAGCATGTTATAAATTCTACCTAAATTTGATTTTATGATGATGTACCAAGGACTCGCGTTATATTGTAGGACATTAAAAGATTTAGACAAGAAAACAGAGGACCTTATAGCTTGTTATGAATTCTGCCTAAAGGTGATTTTATGATGATGCACCAAAGACTCACATTACATTGTGAAAAATATTCTATTTACTGTAATTCTGTCATGGACTCAATGCATTTATTATACTGTAATTTGTGTTTTTTTTTCATTCTGCCGAAAATTAATCTTTCTACGGTCAATTCTATCTTATACCTCTATGACGGAAATGGAGATGATAGGATTGGTTTCTTTACCTTTAGGACCCAATTCTTTTTTTGTCCTAGATAACGTTTTTTATGTACCGTCCATGAGATGTAATTTCATCTCTATTTCAAGTTTAGATGAATGTGGTTATTCTCTCTTTTGGCAATACAAAACTTATGTTGAGCTTCAATTCTCTTGTTATTGGTAATGGCTTTCTTTCCAATGGGTTATCTCGTTTGAATGTTTTACCCAATAATAAGACTTTGATTGTTTCTTCTTCTGGCAATAAAATAGTTTTAACTCGAGATACTTCATATGATCTTTAGCATAGGCATTTTCATATTTCCAAAGAATGCATTTATCGCTTAATCAAGGAAAATATTCTTCCTGCCCTTGATTCTGATGCCCCAGTTATTTGCATTGATTGTGCCAAAGGCAAAATAACCAAAACCAGAAAATTAGGGTTAACTCGTAGTTCTGAACTCCTTGAGATCATGCACACTGACATCAGTAGTCCTTTAGATACCACCCTGTGTGATAACAGATACTTCATTACATTCATTGATGTTTTTTCCCATTATAGCTACCTTTATCTCATTAATGACAAATCCGCTGCGCTTGAAAAGTTCAAAATTTTCAAAACTGAGGTAAAGTTGCAATTGGGAAAAACCATTAAAACTGTAAGGTCTTATCACGGGGATAAATATTATGGCAAGTACAATCAGATTGGCCAACATAAGGGTCATTTTCGCTATATTCCTGGAAGAATGTGGTATTATTGCTCAATATTCCATGCCAGGTACTTCTGAACAAAACGGTGTAGCTGAAAGGTGAAACCGTACCCTATAAGAAATGGTTAGGAGTATTATGAGTAGGACAAATCTTCCTATTTTCTTGTGGAATGAGGCTTTGAAATGTGCTCTATATATCCTTTATCGTGTTCCTAGTAAGGCAATGTCTAAAACCCCTTTTGAATTATAGACTGGATGTAAACCATCCTTGAATCATTTCCATGTTTGGGGTTGTCCATCTGAAGTGAAAATATACAACCCAAATGAAAATAAATTTGATCCCAAAACCACCTCTTGGTTTTCATTGGCTTGGTTTTAGGTCATCTCGTTGACCCAATCTCTTATATACAAGCCATGTCTAGTCCCTGGCCAATCGCTAAATGGATTGCAGCCATGAATGTAGAGATGCTATCCGCGGATCACAATGTAGTATGGGAGCTTGCTAAACTTTCACAAGGTTTCAAAATTGTTAGTTGCTAGTGGGTCTTTGAGACTAAGTTAGACTCTCGAGGCTATGTGGAACACCATAAGGCTAGACTTGTGGCTAAAGGCTTTGCCCAAAAGGAATGTGTTGTTTTTAGTGACACTTTCTCTCTTGAGTTTATTGCATGTTTTTCTAGGGTGCAAAATATTTGGTTGCGTAACTTTATATTGGGATTAGGTAGCTGATGGTTTTATTGATGTGAAGCATATTGACATAGATAGACTGATAGCAGATCCTTTGACCAAATTGGTTTTACCTTCTACTACTTTTATGGGACATATTGTTAACATGGGAATTGTTGAATATTTTGATATTTTTGGTTAATGTGGGAGTAACTTTACTTCTTAATAAAGATTTATGATCCAGCCTTACATTTCATTTTTGATGCATTGGATGAGTATCTTAATTGATATGCTTCATTGTATTTTGTGCAAATTATGTATGTTTTATCTCGAGATGTGAATGTGAAGTTGCATCTAATAGTTAGATGCTTGTGGAGTCTCATTAAGACATTGACTTTCATAGTAAAAGAAATTGGTTATCCACATGTGTACTCTATTATTTAGAGCATTCAGGTTTTGAGCATGTGTTCACATGTGTATTCTCATAGTGAGAGCATTCAGTCTAGAGCATGTGAGAGTAATTCCATAGTGGAAAACTCTTGGTCTTGTTGAAGACATATGGCCTTTTGAGGCATTAATATTGGTTTTGTGCATACGATTGTGCACAAAGCATTGGAGAACCGATTGTGGCTTAACACACTCCGGGATGGTTTCAAGTGTCATTATTGCATACGACGTTTGTCATATTTGCAATTCATACTAATGAATATGGTTGGCATTTGTAACCATGGAGGGGTGTTGTGTTGTTTGATAGCATAATGCTTCCATTATTCGGTGTTAACATTTTCATTGAGTATGATGTGTTAATAAAGATTATTCATTTAGCTATGAGTATAATGTGGCCACATTGAGTATTCAACAGTGAGTCAAAATTTGTTTTTAAACCAAAATGTTTCATTTTGTAAATGTTTGACCATGTGGGAGAATGTGAGATTTTGGGCTCACTTACTTTTGTTTTGTTTTATAAAAAAGGATTGAAAATCATAGCTTAAATAGAACCTGGGAAGCACCTTAATTATACAGATATAGACTTTTATGACCCGATTAGTAAAACCTATTTTGGGTTTTATGAGCCTGTGATGGAAAGGCCCAATTAAGTTTCTATATAAATCAAGGTTAGGCGCCCTCTCCTCTCTTAAGCTACATATGCTATTTTTCCATCAAGTGAATTATGATAAAGGAGGAGAGGAAGCCCTAGCCCCAATCTTTGACTGACATCTTCTCATCAATTCTAAATGGCAAATCCAGGTCTGTAAATTGATTATGATGTGTTCTATGTTTCTAATATGGTTTAATCTAACAGTTTATTGTATTTGTAAAGTTTGACTAATCGTAAATGTCACGACCCCTCCTACTATGCGTAGAAATAGGACACGTGGCATGCCACCAAGGTTCAACCAAATCATTTTAAAGATTATCAGCGGAAAGATAACGTAAAATGACATTGAGCATTTAAAACTTCTGAAAATATTACCTTCCGAGTAGTAAAATCTGTATAAATTTGAAAATGTAATTATGTTTTGAAACAAATAAATTTATGTTGCAAGGGGTTCCAAAGGTACCCAAAGAAACAATCAAAACATTTAAATAATTTCCAGTAGGGGTAGAAAAAGTTTTCATGCAGGGGTTATTTCGTCCGGTCGAACGACTTCCTTCGACCGGTCGAATGACCCTTTAGCAGAATTCTTTCTAGTAGCAGAATTTTGCTAAGGAGTCACCCAACCTTTACTTCTTTCACTACACAAAACATGATTACATTATTCTAAGCTTCGCAAGCTATAACAAGTTTTCAAAGACAAAGTTTAACCTTACTAATCCATGAAAAGAAACGATAATGGAACAAGCTAAGGCTTGTTTGGCTCAATTACAAAAGTACTAACAACATTCATTCAAAATCCAAATTTGACGAGTTTAACATTCAAAACACGAATTCATAAGTTTGGATTCTTTACAACCATAACCAAAGTAGTTCTTACTACCTATTACACCATTACACAACCATTCCATGATTCCCAAGTTAATCCAAAACATAGTTTTAGTTCTCAAAACATAGATTACACATTGGAATGGAAAAACAAAAGTACATACAATGGTGATCCCTGGCATCCCCATTGGCCTCACTTTTCTCGCTTCTTTTGCCTTTCTTTTTTTTACCTGTAATGGAGTAAATCTCTACTGCACAGCTATATGTTGAGTGCACAATTCTAAATATATACTTATATGACAATTCATGCTTTAAGATATCAACCACGTCAAGTTAGTCTCTAGGGAGAGTAGTACGCTTCCATCCGGTAAATGAAATTGATGCTGTGAAAGGCCTTCCTCTTACCACGCACCAAGTGCCCTGGCTGGGCCTTCTCCCAAACCATGCACCGTGCCCGAGCCTTCCTCCAAACCAGGCACATCAACTACTGGTACCAAAATCCTCAAACATCGAGGAGCTTACCCACGAATGGAATTGTACCAAACCCCCCTTTGACCCACATAGACACATAACATGCTCATATAATCACATATACCTGCTTTCATGCATTTGCACGTGTATAATTAACGGGCCTAATTAATGTATGAAACTCGCCCGGATCCAAATATCAAGTCAAATCTCCAAAACATGTAATTTTCTATAATACACAAGTCTGGAATTCATACCTCATGCTATACCTCTCTAACTTTAGGAGAAGTACAAGGAGTCCGATTAAACATCGAATCTCTGATTATAAGCAATTCCTACAAGTATATATGACTTTCTCCAAATTCCTAGAATTAGGATTTTTATAAAACTAAGCCAAACAAGGCCTAAGATGTATTAAAATGAAGCCCTTACCTCGAGGAGTTCAAATATGAAATTTGGAGAAAAATAAACGGACGGAAGGTCATCGATTTGCGTCAAGAAGCTTTAAGCAATAATCTCCCTCTTGATTTTTAGGTTTTGGAAAACTTGTAGATGAAAATATCTCTTGAGTTTTCTTTATATAGGTAACACTCTCAGAAATTGTGTTTACCTCCCCACGAGTTCTCAAAACTTCTAATTATACCCCGAAACATCTTACACGTCTAATTCATTGATTCACGGGTGAAAACTAAAATTATAAAAGTTTTCGTCTAAGTTCCATTTGTCGCCGTAATTACGTTCCGAAAACTAATTTTATAGAATTTCTAGATAACCTACCTTTTATGCAACGTATCACCTATGCCTTACGATAACATTCAAAATGATCTAAATCAAGATCACAACTATCAGAAAATACACAAAACAGGTGAAACTACTATTCATATTTACCTGATAAGGTCAAATAACTTTTAAGTCATATAAATGTCATTTAAAACATGCTAATGGTTCATGAATTACCAACTCCCCATGTCTTCAATTAACACTCCATGTTGACTCATAGTCAACCTCATCTCAATTATTAATCGACATTAATAATTTCCAGAATTCAAATATGCATTTTAAAATGAATGCACTTATTCCGAGACAGGTGTGACAGTGAAATAATTTGGATTGGAATAAATTGAGAAGTAATAATAAAGTGTGATGGGCCATGTATGTAAGGTGAACTGAATTACAATTGAATCAATACATTATGCACATTTTTCTTTTTTCAAAACTTTGAGAGAGGTTGATTACACTTATTAAAAGAATAGAAAAAAATTTAATATTCCTATACCAAAAAAATTCTAAAAAAATGGGGGGATTATTTCGCAGCTTCCTCAGAAATCCTCAAGAGTTATTAATTGTAAAATGCCATCAATCTATATTTACATATCTAAGTGAATGTTCAACTTATGATTCATTTGAACAAAACCAAAAAAACTAGAGGTTGAAGATAAAACAGAGACTCAGTCTCAAAAAGAAATTTTATTCTGATCAAATCTCTTACGATCAATCTCATATGCTACCACTTATATACAATGCTCAATGGACCCACAGCTAAAAACTAAAGCAACACAATTAACCATTAGTTAGTTACAACAAACTTATAACTTACTACTATGCTCAGCTGAGCTGTCAAGGCTGTGTTTGGCTAGAATGGTTATCACACCCCTACAAACTGATGGGCGAAGAACAAACCATAAGTTTGTTCTTGAGAGTGACAAATCCCTGAGAAGAGAGACCTTTGGTAAAAAGGTCAGCAAGCTGATCTTCACTGGGTACAAAGGCAACTGCAAGGTGTTTTTGAACCACTTTTTCTCTGATAAAATGGTAATCAATTTCTATATGCTTAGTGCAGCATTAAATAGAGGATTAGAAGCAAGGGAAAGAGCTAAAATGTTATCATACCACAAAGTGGGTATATCTGAGATAAACACTTGGAGATCACAAAGTAACTATTACAATCATGTTAATTCTACATCGGTAGTTGCGAATGCCTAGTACTCATCTTTAGTAGATCGAGCTTCGAGATACCGTAGGTTTTTTCTTAGCACCTCAATGAACTGGATTAGTACCTAAAAAGAGGACAAGCACAGTCATAGACCTCCTATCGACAGGGTCACCAGCCCAATCCGCATCACAATAAGTAGAGAGTTGAATGGGGCCAGGCTGATATAAGCCTTGAGAGATGGTTCTTTTAAGGTATCGGAGTATATGTTTAATAGCTGTGAGAAGAACCTCTACAGGACTATGCATAAATTGACAAGCTGAGTTGATGGAGTAAACAAGATAAGGTCTTGTGAATGTCAAATACTGAAGAACACCAACCACTTGTCTATAAGAAGTAGGATCAGACCGCAAAAGATAATCACTTTTGGTTAACTTGATGGAAGAGGTTGCTGGGGTGTTGCAAGGTTTACAATCAAACATTCTGAACTTCTGAAGAAGATCCTTAGCATATTTTTCTTGACTAATAAAGAGACCCTGAGAAGTTTGTTTGATTTCCAAACCAAGGAAATAGTGCAGGGAACCTAATCCTTCATAACAAATTCTTGTTGTAGTTGATTAATAAGGTGGAAGATGTATTGAGGATCATTCTTAGCTAAGATTATGTCATCGACATACAAAAGAATAACAGTAATTTTAGAACCAGTAGATCGGAGAAAAAGAAATGGGTCAGCACTAGAGTTGTGAAAGTCCAGAGTATGAAGATGGGTAGTGATCCTTTCAAACCAAGAGTGAGGAGCTTGTTTTAAACCATAGATAGACTCGTGCAATTTACAGATGTGATGAGGATAAGAGGGATCTATAAACCCCCGGGGTTGGATCATGTTAACTTCTTACTTGACGAACCCACGGAGGAATGCATTTTTAACATCTAATTGGCGAAGGGGCTAGCTGAATGGAGCAGCTAAAGAAAGCACAAGTCTCACGATTGTGTGCTTGACAACGGGACTGAAGTCTCATCATAATCAAGATCTTGTTCCTAATGGAACCCCTTTGTAACTAGCCTAGCTTTATGTTTGGAGATACTTCCATCAGAATTATACTTGAGTTTAAATACCTATTTACAACCTACCACATTTTTGTTGAATAGATGAAGAACTAATGACCGAGTACCTTGTTTCTATAAGGATGTAAACTCCTCTTCCATGGCTTCTCTCCACCCTGGGAGCATAGAAGCAGAAGTGTATGATGTGGGTTCTGAAGAAGGAAGGTCGGTGAGGGCTAAAAAACTAGCCTTTCTTTTGGAAATACTAGATTTAGATCTAGTAGTCATAGGATGAAGATTAGAAATGGCAGCTATTAGTGGAGGATTAGATGAAAGAGCAAAAGAAGGTGAGGCTGAGGTTGGAGCTAAAGAGGAAGCATTGAGATTGGAGGCAAGAGTCACATTGGAAGTGGAATTCACAGAATTAGGAATAGGAATGGATGAAGAGGGATTGGATTGAGTGGAAGGAGAGTCTGAGGGAAATGAAAAGAAAGGGTCTGGTAAAGAGGAAGAGCTAGAAGAAAAGAGATATGGAGGTGAAGACTCTGTAAAAGAAGAGATGGAAAAGGGAAAATAAGACTAATAAAAAATAATATGCCGACTGATATATGTGCGATTGGAAGAGATATCATAGCAAATATAGTGCTTGTAGTTCAAAGTATAACCTAGAAAAATACACTGTTTGGTTCTAGGCTCAAGTTTGTTAGCAATATTGTATGGTCAGAGATGAGGGTAACAGGCACAACCAAAAATTTTAAGGAATGAACCATCAGGCTGGGAACCAAATAGAAGAGACCAAGGGGATTAATTAGAAGTGAGAGTGTTGTGCATGCAATAAATTAAGAAAACAACAATTGTAAATGCATGGAACCAGAATTAAGTCAGGACTGAGCCATGTGGCATGAGAGCTAAGGTTGTCTCTACTATATGTCTGTGTTTTCTTTCAGCTATGTCATTTTGTTGTGGTGTGTGAGCATGATTTCTGATGGTGTATGCCATTGGTGGTGAGAATTCTTTGGAACAGGTAACTAATATACTCACCACCACCATATGTTTAAATGATTTTGATGCAAGAATTAAGCAATTTTTCAATATTAGATTTGTATTTAGCAAAAACATGCACCACATCAGATTTATTGTATAAAGGAAAGATCCAAGTGTATCTAGTATAATGATCAATAAAAGAGACATAGTATCTGTAACCTTCAACAGATTTGAGGAGAGTTGGACCTAGACATCACTATGCATAAGTTCTAAAGGAAAATTATAGGTGGTTTTAGACAATAGAAAAGGATGAAAATGCTAACATATAGAATCATCCAGCTGATGAGCTGCTGGTGTGACTTATGCATTATTCAGAATTTGCTGCAAAACCTTGTTAAAAGGACGTCCTAAACATGCATGCCATTATGTGAGAAACTGTGTGACCAAGTCATTATTGAATAAGCAGAAGGGGAGAAGCCATGAATGGGGTAAAGTCCCCTGTTACTGGGGCCTTGGTACAGAACCTTCCCCGAAGAATTTTCCTAGATGAGAAAGTGATTAGCATGAAAAGTGAAGTGACAATTATTATCTTGACACAACTTATGCACAGATAAAAGATTGGTTGCTATGGTAGGCACTCTGAGAATTTGATTTAAGGAAAATTGATGAGAATTGATGTGAAGGAGAGTCTGGCCAATATGAGAAATGGGTAGAGCTTGACTATTTCCGATTGAAACTCGATCATTGCCATTATATTAATAAAAAATGGTTAAATTGGAGAGATCGAAAGTGATATGGTTTGTAGCTCCTAAATCTGAAATCCAAGTTTCACTATCGCTCTGTGAATCAAAGGTAGAAGAGCAACCATAGCTGATAACTATGCTGGAGGCAATCGTCCTTGAAAAGCATAGTTCATGTGATTATAGTAGTTAATGGCGGAGTGGTTAGGTTTATTGCATATTTGGCAAATCAACGAAGGTCTGGATTGCGCGTTTGATCGAGGAAAGCTATTGAACTATTGTGGAACAAATTGAATCTGAAATTGATTGGGGAGATTAGATCTACCTTCGTAATTACCATTTCATTTCTTCCACTAGATCTGCCTCCAAGACCTCTGTTTGAGAATTGGCCCTTTCCAAAATTCTGAAAATTTGGAGATCGTGTTTGAAATTAGGTTTGGAAATTTCGATTGGTTGTTGAAGCTATTGCTGAGAATTGAGAATCAGCAATAGTGGTTGCATGAATTGATTCAATGTTGTGTTCCTTAGATCTTAGAAGAACATGAAGTTCTTCGAGAGTAATTTTCTCAGATCTAGTATGAATAGTTATGGAAAAGCCATTGCACTCTAGTGGAAGTAGGGGTGACAATCGGGTCATGCCGGGTCATAATCTTGTCATTCTTAATGTGTCATAATCGTGTCGGGTCATAATCGTGCCGGGTCATGCCTTTTAGTCGATTTTGCCAATTTTGGCGGTCGAATCGATTTTTATTTGTAGGTCATTTAAGAAAACCGACCGGTTAGCTTGGTTCGGTTATTCAAAAAAGCTAGCTTACAACCCTACTAAGAGCACAAACAAATCTGCCATCAAATGTACCAATTATTAACACGTACATCTTAAATACTAAAATACTACAAATATAACAATATCCAACTATTATAAACTTAACACCTAAGCACATTCAAACAAAATGAATAAGAAGAAATGTTGTTTTTACTAACTGTAAAAAGAAATTTCTTCACTTGCCATCCATCAAGAATCAAGGATTAACAGCTGTATTTGTCTAATTGACTAATTTGTCTCCCTCCCAATCCACCAATCCTGGCGGGCTTCCTCCCTTTTTTTATTATTTTTTTATGCAATGCTTGATGCATGAATGCTTCTAGGCTCCAGCTTCCTCCCTCCCTTATTAGTTATTAATTATTATTTTTTATTAAAATAGTTATTAATTATTATATATAATTTACTTATTTGATAAGTTGGTAACTCCTCTTTTTTTTGTGTGCTAAAAAAAAACAATTTTAGTTTATATGTATGCATATATATTAAATAAATATTTTGTTTAATTTTTTTTAATTCTTATTTATATCAATTGTATTTTACACTTTCAGATTATTAAAAAAAAATTAGAACTAAAAAAAATGCCCTAACTACACTTAAATACTTAATCAGGTCAAACAGGTTAGACGGTTTGACCCGCTTCATCCCATTTATTAATCATGTCAAATGGGTCGATTCGTTTATGACCCGTGCCCTTTTACGGTCACCCAGACCCATTTATTTTCGTGTCGGGTCGAAAATTGTCACCCCTAGGTGGAAGTTGTTCGCTCTTATTATTTTGTTTCGGGCGTACCAAAGCTGTTGCAGCTTGATTATGTGTGGGTGTGAAGGAAAACGTGGTTTTTCCTAATATTTTGTGCAAGTGATGCCACGATCTGACTTCTATCGTTTTGACGATTGTTAAAAACTAGTAGGAAAGTACCCTAGTTATAGTTCATTGACAGTATTAAAGTACACAAGTCAAATTATGTCATAAAGATGTAAAAGAAAACCAAACAAATCAACAAGTCTTAAGGCCGATCATACTACCTTAAAGAGGAGAGACATTCCGATGATAACAACATGGAACTAATGTTAATATGTAAGGACTTAAGAACAATTTGTGGATTGAACTAAAGTTATATAGAAATGAAAAGACAAAGGGAATGCTTAGTAAAATAGTGCTGTGTTTGGTATGCTCTTTTGGAGTTTTTGTTTGAGACGCAGGGTCCTTTTCTTCTGAGCACATGTCTTGTATTTATAGAGGAGAAGCACTTGCTTTTGGCAGTTTAGACCGAAAGAGGTTGGGGAGCTACTTCCAATGTGCTCTGGCCACATTGGTTATTCTTGTAACTTCTCAACTCTCTCATTGGTTGAAGTTTCTCATTTATCTATCTTGGAACTTGCATTTTCATCATGAGTTCTGATACCTTTAGTGATTAATTTGTCACATCTTTTACAGAAATTTGCTCATTCGAACTCATGTAAGGCTTCTTGAGAAGCTTTCAACAACTTGATGAAAGAGGGAGCATGATAGAAAAAGCTCTACTTGAAAACATTCATTGGGCTTGTAGCTTGTCTGATGCAAGGCCGATCTCTTGGTTACATCGTCCATACCTATCGTGCTATTTCAGGCTTATGCACATTTTAGGTGTATACAAAAGTCCATTTAGAGTATAGAGAAGCATGTCTTCATCATCTATGTAAACAGATACAACTGCAAGCTTGTCCCTTAACTTCTTGATTTTCTGAACATAAGCATCAATTTGATTTGATTTCTTCGCAATAGTATGTAGATCTGATTAATTTGCAAGATATTAGATTGAGAAAGCGTCGAGTATTGTCGTTCAAGAGAAAGCCACACTTCTCTGGATGTTGATTTTCCGATGACATGAGAGAGAGCATTCTCTGTCAAAGTTGCATTCAGCAATGTGATATAAAAAAAATAAAAAATAAATAAAAATAAAAAATAAAAGGTAAATGTGTGCGAAAGATTGAAGAGACTTGATACCTCCATAAAATGTAATTGGTATTATTGAGTTTAAAAGGAACAAGATTGGTGAAGTTGGACAGAAGAAAAAGGGGAGTGAACTGTGTAGAATTTGCAGCAGCCATTGATTGATAAACATTGGTTCTCAAAAGCTCTAATACCATAAACAAAACCAGAGAAACCAGAGGTTGAAGATGAATCAGAGACTCAGGCTCAAAGAGAATTTTTTTATTCTGATCAAATCTCTTACAATCAATCTCACACGCTACCACTTATACAGTGCTCAAGGGACTCACAGCTTAAAACTAAAGCAACACAATTAACCATCAGTTAGTTACAACAAACTTCTAACTTAATGCTAAGCTCAGCTGAGCTGTTAAGGCCGTGTTTGGCTAGAATGATTATCATCATTATCTGGATTGGGACTTGACCACTTCTGAACATGGATGATAGCTTTCTCAGCCTGCGAATTCACCCACAAGAAACATATAAACATTTGTATACGTGCATATATTTCATATTTCTATATCTCTCTCTAAGACTATATCTATAATGATTATGGATAAA
This sequence comes from Hydrangea macrophylla, assembly GCA_033977485.1. Taxonomy (NCBI): domain Eukaryota; kingdom Viridiplantae; phylum Streptophyta; class Magnoliopsida; order Cornales; family Hydrangeaceae; genus Hydrangea; species Hydrangea macrophylla. Next base: position 76,214,903 of record CM066993.1, read on the forward strand.
TTATGTATTATTAAATTAATGATAAAGTCCTTATCACCTTATTAACATAGGAGAATTAAGTAATTCAAATTTGGCTAAAGTGAAAATACCTAATATTATGGTAAAATTATTTTAATGTCCTCATTTTAATAAGTTGGCATGAACTTTTACTGTATGTTTATTTTAGAAATGAGGATAATGCTATCATCTTTATTTGGTGAATAAAAATACCCTATAATATATGCGTGTGGATATATATGGATCTGCTAACCTACTATATGTCTAAAAGTATGTGCATTTTTCTAAACAAAAAAGTCCATATTACTTGAGTAAAAAATGTGGTTATTACAGTAATTTTGTAAAAGAGTTAAAAATAAATTTGTAGAATGCCCTCCTTTCAAAATTACATCAGTGCTTTCATTTTAACGAAGTAAGGTTGATTTTTCTTGCTCATTTTAAAATTGAATAAAATACTAGCTATTTTATTACCTTTGCTTCCTAACATAGCAAACTCTGGATTAAAACTATTTAAATACATACATATATATCTATATACAATCCCATTCTAACGAGGGATCACTTTCTTAAAATGAGAATTTTTAATCTTGGCCTTCTAATTTATTCAGTGAACTCTTCACACCACCTCATCACACTGACATAGTGTGACCAATCACTCTTAACCATACACATGCCCTTTATTTTTAGAAAATCATGACATGTGTATGGTTAAAATTGAGTGATCACACTACACGAGCATGATGACGTGGTGGGATGACTCGTTGAATAGCTTCTCAGTTTGTGGCCTTGGATCATTTAACTCTGATGTCAAGATTTTAAGGTCTCACTTTAAAAAATTGAAGGATCCCTCATTATAACGTGACTATATATATATATATATATATGAGAGCAAGGTTACCTCTTTTTCCCAATTGCATCTTGCAGTTACTATGGCTAATATTACTGTCTGCAAACCAGTTCCGCCAAAAATCATCCCAGCCCAAATACCCTGGTTTTGTCATGCATTATACAATCACATACAAGTCAAGCTCATTAAGTAAAATTAAAATCATATTTCTACCGATGATTAATTTCATATTAAAAACTATTATACGTTTGACAAAAATATATACCTTTACACCTAGGTCAAAGAACCACCCCAAAACAATTCCCAGGGGCACACCGATAAGGTAATAACATCCTATATTTATGTAAGCAACCCATGCTTGCCAACCTGCTCCAACAGCCACTCCTGCCGACACGAGGAAAAAACAAACAAACAAAAAACGCTCAGGGCTCGCATGGTAACGTTTCCTGTTTTGAGTTTTCAGTTTTTTAAAAACGAAAACCAGTTTTGGTTTTTTTTTTTTTGAAAAAAAAAAAAAACAAAAACTTGTTTGGTAACATTGTTGATTTAAAAAAAAAAAAAAAAAAAAACAAAAACAGGTAACTCAAAATGACTTTTTGGTGTTTTTATTTTTTACCCAAAATTTGAAAACGTTTTTTAAAAACAAAAAACAAAAACGTTACCAAACTTGTTTTCAATTTTCGTTTTCTAAAAAACGAAAACAAAAATAGAAAACAGAAAATGGCAATGTTACCAAACGAGCCCTCATTTGCTGCTTTTTTTTTTTATTTTTTATTATTATTATTATTATTTTTATAAATTTAAAATTTGTGTCGAAGGTAATGCACAAGTTAAACTAGACGAACAAAATGGCTATAGTTTCCTTCCCCCGCCCGCCACCCCCCCACCCCCCCCCCCCCCCCCCCCCCCCCCCCCCCCCCCAACTAGACGAACAAAATGGCTATAGTTTCCTTCCCCCGCCCGCCACCCCCCCCCCCCCCCCCCCCCCCCCAAATACATTTGCAAACTTTTGATGAATTTTTTTAATTTTTTTTATCTATGAATTTGTAAAACATAGTGAGGGTGTTCCAATCATTTGAGGTTACTACGATATAAACTATGGGAAAACAAAGAGGGTTAGTGAAACAATGTTATATGTTTGGGACTGAATGATATAAAGACAAATCTGGTGAAAGTTGATTCAGGTTACCCTTTAGGCGCTGTTTCCAGCACTACAAGAAAAATGGGTATTACGCTAAAGGTCAGATTTTTGTCACTAAAGGTTTTGCCGACGAAAAAAATTTCGTCTCACCTTCGTCGGTAACTCCTCGTCGCGAAAGGTCTTTAGCGACGAAATATTACTATTAGCGACGTAATTCGTGAGGAAAAGAAAATATAGTGGGAGGGAAAAGAAAGGAAAACACTGAGAAAAATATTTTCATTTGTTTGGTTACCAAGGAAATAGTGAAGGAAAGAAAATATCATGGGAAATAATTAAAAATTTTGAATTTTTTGAGTCATTTTTCTCCTTTTTTATTTCCCCTTAAAGTAACAATAATATTTTGATTTTTTTTGTTTTTTTGTTTTTCAAGTATGGAGGAAAATGCAAGGGAAAAGACTAAACCTTCTAATTTTCCTTTCTTTTTTTTTGCCTTTTTTTTCTTTTCCCCTTCAATGAATTTGCAAACCAAGCAAAACGGACATTTAATTAAGAAAGGATGACATAAAATTTACCAGATAGAACTGGTTGTACACTGTTGAGAAGAAGAGTGAAGGCTAAGAGATAGGAGAGCTTATCAACTGCCTCAATGACTTGAGTGTTTGATGTGAAGATCAATGGCACCCTGTCGTGGAATATTAATATGATTGCATAGAACAGTATGCCTATTATGGAAGACTGAACCACAGACACCTTTGTTGCAAATTTTGCTGCCTTTCCGTTCCCTGCCCCTAGCTCATTAGCAACTCTTACTCTGCAATTGAAATTTTGTCACAGTAAATTCAAGAATATATATATATATATATATATTATAGATTCTAGATGTGAATTTCCTAATAAAGCAGTGATACATCAACTAGGATATGCAACAAAATATTGACAATTGGGTGAAAAAATGTTTTTAATATATATGCTCTACTTGGATTCTAAGAATGTAAAGGAAAATAAGCGTAAGGAAAGGAAGAAAAAGGATTGTGTTCGGGTTTTGCATTTAGGCGGAAGCAGAAGTCCTAAATACACGGGTGTTATGGGAATTAAGAAATTAATATTCGTTAATATCCAATTCAGCTTCTTGCATCATGTTGGGTCGACTGAATTGGACCTGCTTCGGTCAAGAAATCGGTTTGGGGCTCTAAAGTGCTTCTTTTAGTTTTATCCAAACATGCTGATACTGTTGGAGATAGAAGAAGATAGAAGGAAAAACTTTAGAGTACTTTGCTCCAGACTCCTTTTATTAACTTGATCTTCTATATATATATTCCATAACAACATGACAATATATATACACATCATAGGAAGTGCATAATTAAGAACATAGAAAAACCAAAAAGACTGAATAAATTTCAGATGACCTACTCACTGTCCAAGACCATAAACCTTACAGTTTCCAACATATGATAATTACAAGTTATGTTTTCAACACCCCCTCTTAATTTGTAATTTTCATAAGACTTCTAAAATAACTGAATTTTTCTGTTGTGACAGCCTTAGTTAAGATGTCTGCACATTGCTCATCTGTCCTGCAAAATTTTAACTCAATCTCTTTGTCTTCAAACAATTTTCGGATAAAGTGATGACGCAATTCGATGTGTTTTGACCTCCCATGAAAAACTGGATTCTTTGTCATAGCAATTGTTGACATGTTATCACAAAAGATGATTGTTGGCATAGTCTGTTCTTGCTGCAAATCAGCTAGGATTCTTCTTAACCACACCGCTTCACATGCTGCACTTGTTGCAGAAATATACTCTGCTTCAGCTGAGGACAGTGCAACAGTACTCTGCTTCTTTGAACACCATGAAATTACTTTGGATCCTAGACAAAAAACATACCCAGATGTGCTTTTCCTGTCATCAATTGATCCTGCCCAATCACTATCTGTGTAGCCAACAAGGCTATTGTCATCTTCCTTCGTGAATTTTATCCCAAAAGTTTTCGTCCCTTTGATGTACCTGAGTATTCGCTTTGCCGCTGAATAATGAAGCTTGCTTGGTTTACTCATAAATCGAGAAACCACGCCTACTGCATGAATGATATCAGGTCTTGTATTTGTGAGATAAATCAATGAACCGACAAGACTTCGGTAGAAAGTAGAGTCAGCCGTTGGAGCATCATCATTATTGGAAAGCTTTTCATTCATACCCATAGGAGTTGCTACTGGCTTGCAATCGAACATATTGAATTTTTTTAACAAATCATCAGCATACTTTTCTTGAGACATAAAGATACCTTCTTGAGACTGCTTTACTTGTATGCCGAGAAAATATCTCATGAGTCCCAAATCTGTCATCTCGTATTCCTTCATCATCTTCTTCTTGAAATCTGCCACCATTTCTTGCTTGGTGCTAGCATAGATTAAATCATCAACATATAGGCAAACAATGAGAAAATCACTTTTTCCTTCTTTCTTGACATAAAGCGATGGTTCACTTGGACTTCTCATGAACCCACTTTGTTGAAAATAGTGATCAATTTTGCTATTCCAGGCTCGCGGAGCTTGCTTAAGGCCATACAAAGCCTTATGAAGGCGATAAACCTTGTCTTCTTTTCCTTTCACCATGTAACCCTGCGGTTGTTCTACATACACCTCTTCTTCAAGTTCACCATTAAGAAAGGCAGACTTGACATCCAATTGATACACTTTCATCTGTAATTGTGCTGCAAGAGCTAACACTGTCCGAATCGTCTCCATTCGAGCGACTGGTGCGAAAGTTTCATTAAAATCTATACCCGGTTGCTGAGAATAGCCTTTTGCAACCAATCGGGCCTTGTGCTTTTGAATTGTTCCATCCTCATGGAACTTGGTCTTGTAGACCCATTTGAGCCCAATAATTTCTTTCCCTTCGGGCTTGTCAACAAGCTCCCATGTCTCATTTTTCTTGATGACATTAATTTCTTCATCCATTGCGCTTTTCCATTTCTCATCTTTTGTAGCTTCCTCAAATTTCTGTGGTTCACAAGCAATAAATGCTACATCACATGATTCATAAACATCACGAAGAGATTTAAACTTCCTTGGTAAAGAATCAGGTGAGCTCGGAACAGGACTTCCCGAGCTTGGTGGTGAAGTAGGAACTTCTTCTATGCTTAGTGGTGATTCTTCTTCTTCAATGATCATTGGTCGCTCCATGTCTTCACTTTCCCAATTCCATGCACTTAATTCATCAAATATCACATCTCTTGATATTACCAATTTTTCAGTTTTTGGATTGAGAAGGCGATATGCCTTTGATTCTTCACTATACCCAATGAACACATATTTCTCGCCTTTTTCATCAAACTTTTCCCTGTGCTGAGATGGAATATGTGCATATGCAATGCAGCCAAAAACTTTGAATGATTTTACCTCTGGCTTTCTTTTGTGCCATGCTTCAAAAGGAGTCTTGTTCAAAACAGCCTTTGTTGGTGCTCTATTGAGAATATGAACAGCAGTGTTGACTGCTTCTGCCCAGAATTTATTTGGGAGTCGTTTTGCCTTTAACATACTCCGAGCCATCTCTACAATTGTGCGGTTCTTCCGTTCCGCCACACCATTTTGTTGTGGTGTATATCTCACCGTCAATTCACGCTTGATTCCGTTGTCTTTGCAATATTTTAGAAACTCCTTGGAAGTAAATTCTCCACCACGATCTGTCCTCAATATTTTCAGCTGCTGTCCACTTTGTTTCTCTACCAGTGCCTTGAACTGGAGAAAAGTAGAAAATGCCTCTGATTTTTGCTCCAAGATATACACCCACATGTGCCTGCTAAAATCATCAACAAAGAGAAGAAAATATCTTTTCTTTCTTAAGGATGGAGTTCGCGTTGGTCCGCATATATCAGCATGAATCAATTCGAGAGGAGCATTGGCTCTCCAAGATGTTTTGTTGAATGATAATCTATGAAACTTTCCATAGATACATCCTTCACAAACTTTATTTCCACAATGAACATTAGGAAGCCCGATCACCATGTCTTTATCTTTCAGCACTTTGAGAGATTTATAGTTCAAATGACCATATCTCATATGCCACAATAGAGAAACATCAATTTCATCAACTTTCAAAACACAATATGGATCCGGTGGCAAGAGGAAAGGAAAAACCTTATTTGGTGCCATTTTTACTTTAGTCACTAATTCTCTTATACTTTTGTCAAAAATAAGGCATTCATCTTTATCAAATATCATCTTGTAACCTTTTTGCATCAATTGGCCAACACTTAACAGATTTTGAGTAAGGCCAGGGACATAAAGAACTTCATGTATGAGTTTTGATTTACCTTCCTTTGTTTGGACAGAAACTACTCCCTTGCCTTTCACCTCATATAGTTTACCATCTCCAAGCTTGACTTGCGAAGCTATTTTCTCATCCAGACTCATGAAGAAATTCTTGTTTCCTGTCATGTGAGTGCTACAACCACTATCCAAGTGCCAAATATTCTGAGACTCATGCTGAGAACTTAGGCATGTGAAAAACAATTGATCCGAAGAATCATTTTTTTCACAAAAATTAACCTCATCTTTATTTCTGAACCAACAATCTTTTTCCATGTGGTTGAGTATGTTGCATCTAGTACACTTATATCTGCAATTTTCACCTTGATGGCCAAACTTTTTGCAAACAGAACATTGGGAGTTTGATCTGTTGTAACCTTGTTGATGGTAAAATCTACCTCTTCCTCTTCCTTGTCCATGACCTCGACTGAAATTTCCTCGGCCACGATTTGAATTTGAACCTCGTGCATAATGAAACTTTTGTTGCTGTGCCCTGCCTCTTGAACTATCTCTTCCAACCTCCTTGTCTTTTGTTTCTTTGAAAATCACCTTTGCTTGAAAAGCTTGCTCGAATGATGCATCAGAAGACCTGTTAATTCTTTTCTCATGTGCTTCAAGAGAACCAGCTAATTCATGCAAAGACAAGTTAGATAAGTCTTTCGATTCTTCAATGGCCGCAATAACATCAAATTTTTGTGGCAAACTTCTTAGAATCTTTTCAACAATCCTTTTATTTTCAATTGTGTCACCATAGCTTCGAATCTGATTTATTATTCCGGATACTCTTGAAAAGAAAACTTGTACTGTTTCACTCTCTTTCATCATCAAAGTATCAAATTCTCTCCATAATGATTGAAGCTTGATAGAAATTACCTTTTGTGATCCTTGAAATTCTTCCTTCAAAATGTCCCATGCATCCTTCGATTTCTTTGCACCCAAAATTCTTGGAAAAATAGTTTTGCTTATTCCCTGTTGAATGAAAAGTAAAGCCTTGGCATCCTTCTTTTTATTTTCTTTGTACTCCTTTTGCTTGGCTTGAGTCCATGTTGCAAGGACTGTAGTGGATTCCGGTTCTTCATAGCCATCTTCAACAAGATCCCAAATATCTTGAGAGATAAAGAGGGTCTTCATTTGGAGACTCCAAAAATCATAACTTTCACCATCGAAAACTGGGATCAAATTTTGTGCATAATTGAAAACATTTGAATTTGAGGTTGCTGCCATTGAGAGAACTCCAGAATTCTCTAGCTCTGATACCAAATTTGTTGGAGATAGAAGAAGATAGAAGGAAAAACTTTAGAGTACTTTGCTTCAGACTCCTTTTATTAACTTGATCTTCTATATATATATTCCATAACAACATGACAATATATATACACATCATAGGAAGTGCATAATTAAGAACATAGAAAAACCAAAAAGACTGAATAAATTTCAGATGACCTACTCACTGTCCAAGACCATAAACCTTACAGTTTCCAACATATGATAATTACAAGTTATGTTTTCAACAGATACACACACACGCAAGTTTTGGGTCCCAGAAATACATTTGGATCAAAATGTATGTTTGAGAAGTGATTCCGAACAAGATCTAAGATATTGTGAGGTAACACAAGAACTGAATCTGATAATGAGTCTTTCTATGGTGGGATCTCTCAATGAAAATTAGACGCTTCTTCCCATTATCACATAAAATTTAACCATACTATTATTGCATTTCTTCTTTTGAATAAGTTTGTTGATGAAATAATTTTAAACTGGAAAAAGAAAAAATGATCATAAATATTACCCGGTTGAAGCAAAGAAGGCAAGAGCAAATATCATTTCCCAACTGTTAATGTTCATGCTGCAAATTGATATGTAGACAACCAAACTAAATCATATATACCCTTCAATAGAATTTGAAAATTGCTAAGTACACTAGTTTAGAACACCTAAACGGTTTACTTGTTGATGTGGATTTCTTCAATTAGAAAACAAAAACACTTCAAGTTAGATTTTATTTTAAAATCATCATTTGACACATCAACAGGTAAAGCGTTTAGGTGTCCTAAATTGATTTATCTAACATTACTAATAGCATTTTAATCGCATACCAGACTGACAGTGCGTCTACAGCTATTTTGGCATTCTTCAAATTCCCACTCATTAGTATCAATATTCTGTAGTACCAATTCTCTAAGCTGCATCAAACGATGTACTTAATCCAGATTCTTTGTATATATATATATATATGTATAGCAAATTTATTTATGTTAATATTTATACATTTGTGTGTGTGTTGCAGACTCCTTTATTGCCTCCAACATAACTGGGTTAGCAGCATTTGATATGTTATTGCTACAAGAAATGTATTATGCTTATTGCCCAAATTGTGTTAAGAATAATTTCCAGCTTTTGACACAAATATTTAGATAAAAACTACAGAAGTAAATTCTAATGAAATGCATTTAATAAGACACTAAAAAAATGTTACAAGCGGATCACTCGTATTCCACGATTTTGAGTTTATATGGAAGTGAATACCAAATGAGTGTCCACCCAATGAAGAAATTATCTCATGTGATCGTCATATCAGAATGACGCACAGTAATATGATTTAATTTGAGCAGTATGTGAATCCCACTTGGGTCCTATTGTAGAGGCCATTTGAGAACTGCACTGCCAAGGTGATCTCCAACAACCAAAGAGATGCTTTACAAAAATCGTGGTCCATACACATTCATTCCAGTACTATTTGAGTAAATATTGAATATAACAAGGATACCATATCACTAAATATAACGTACTAATAGATTTGAGATTTGTGTTTATGTGAATGAGATTTCCCTTAGAAATAGGAGTTGTAGATGGATATAAAAAGAGTTTTGATTTGATTGTAATATCATGTATCAAAATAACCGTTGTAAAGAATATTTTCTCCCAGTATTAAAAGACATTAAAAAACCTTTATCTTTTGTGGCAACTACATCGCACCGAGGTTGCCAAACAGGCTCGTATTTAAGAACTGAGTGAAGTTTTTTTTGGTATGTGTGTGTATGAGAGAGAGAGAGAGAGAGAGAGAGAGAGAGAGAGATACCATAGCATGACCCCCGAGGCAGCAGAGATTTTGAGAAAGTCCCAAAGCCCAGAGAAGGCTTCCACAGAGAAACCAGTCCATGTTTCTGGACACCCACCAAACAAAGCATACCCCAAAAGCCCAAAATTAAAAATCCACCAAGAGATGTCCAAAGCAATAGCAGAACCAACCACACCAAGCTCAATCTTGTACACAAAAAACCAAGTTATGGGCACATGAATAACAAGAGCCACCAATGAAGTCCAAGCCAGAATGCTAGTCCTGAGCTGGCTCTGCAAGAACCTCTGTAGTGGGAATAGAAATGCAAAGCTGAAGTGCAATGGAATTAGCCAAACAGCTACCAAACCAGATTGCTCTGCCACGTCATCGGGTTGTCCTAGAAGCTTCAGAAGTGGGGTTGCATATACATAAAATGGCAATAATAAGAAGCAACATATGAATAGAACAATCCATGACCTCTGCATGTATATGCCCAACATGTGATACTTCTTTGCTCCATAAGCCTGTCCACATAGAGTCTCCAATGCGCTTGCCATCCCCAACTTGCGACCAAAATATCCATATACATATATATATATATATAATTTTATCAGGAACTAAAGCGCATACATCAATTTTTAGGATTAAACCCCTATTCACAATTTGCCAAACGAAATGAAAAAAAAAAAAAAAAAAAAAGTAGATTTATGGGATCTTGTGTACATTTGGGTGTGTACGTACGTCTTTCTTGGTATTTGGAGTTTCTGAAACTTATAATACGCTAAAAAGCAAATGAAGACAATATATCGATAGCTGGCCTTAAATAATACAAAAAAGACTTGTTAATTCACTCATCAAATTTCTCTCCACACTTATATGTCTATATATATATATAAACATGAAATGCAGCATCGATGTACTCCGTCATGCTACATATACCGTGTATGGTATTCCTTACCACATGAGAATATAATCCTTTACTAATGGGTTTTGACTTGTTTTGATTCTTAAGCTTCAGTTGGGCTTAAATGGGCCAAGTGGGCCATAAAAGGCTTACACACATGACAAGAAGCTTTTCGAAATAGAGAGAGTTCCTCTTGTCGGTTCATTGTGCGGCGGCGCCAAGGGAGATTGAGAGGTTCCAGAGTCTTTGAGGGCTTGTTTGTGTACCAAATCATTGGGGATTAATTTTAAGAAGTATATTTTACTTGTATTCCTTTAGGTTTGTGACCAGTAAGAGGTAATTATTTTTTATTCACTCTCATAAATTGGATACCTCAAGTTTTGGGCCTATTCACACTTGACAAGGTTGAGAAGTGTTACTCCCAATAGTTGGGAGTAAATGGCATTTAGTTGGGAGTAAAGGTTATTCACACATAATTAAATGACATTTATGTGATTTAAATGTTATTTGACTTTCTGGTATTCTGATAAATAGTAAATTTACCTGAGTAGCGTAAATTCTGGTAATCTTGATACTGTTAGATATCTCATGAGAACTGTGGTGAGAACGTGAACAACTGTTATATAAAAGGTAGGATGTGTAAAGATTCCACGGAAATTTAGTTTTTGGACGTGATTTTGGATCCAAACGGGACTTAATCGAAAACTTTTGTAATTTGTAATTTTTCACTCGTAAATAAAGGTGTTCAAAAACCGAATTGAATCGACAAACCGAACCGAACCGATGGTTGGGTCGGTTTTCATTTGATTTGTGCAGTGTAAAACCAAAACCGAACTGAAAATTTACACACTCCAAACCGAACAGAACTTAAACCGATCGGTTTTGTCAAAAATCACACCGAACCGAACCTAACCATTTACACCCTTACTCGTAAAGCTATAAAATGGAAATGTGCGACGTTTCGGGAGTTAATTAAAAGTTTGAAAAACTCGCGGGTAGGTAAACATAATTTCGGGAACGTTTGCCTGTAAATAGAAGGGGATGAATTTGTCATTAGTTGTAAAACTCATATAATATCTTAAGAGAGGGGAGAGAAAGGGGATTTTGTTGCCACAGGCTTTGCGACAACGACCAACGACCTTTCGTCCGTCTGAATTTCACCAAAATTCATATTTGAACTCCACAAGATAAAGGCTACGTTTTGATATATGTTAGGCCATGTTTGGCTAACTTTTTATAAAATTCAAATCCTAAAAATTTGGCAAAAAATGCGTGTAAATTCGTAAGTTTAACGTAGGATCGCAGATTCGGCGCTTAGTCGGGCTTCTAATCGTTCCCTCAAAATTATACGACGATAGCTCGAGGTATGAATTTCTAGCCTATGTTATGTAGGTGAATACATGTTTTATACTTCAACGACGATATTGTGATTCGGGCGAAATTCATGTATTAATCTTAAGCCCGTTAATTATGCATGCGCTTAATATGAAAAGCTGTCTACTTTTACACGAGCACGTTGAGTTGTCTATGTGGATCAAAGGGGGGACTTACACAAATTCATGCCGGAGTAAGCTTCTCGATGTTTGAGAATTTAAGTAGCGACGGCTACTGTGCATGGTTTAAGACTTGGACTTGCCAGGGTACTTGGGGATGTAATAGTTGTAGGCTTGGATTAGCCATTGGCATTGCGATTTAAGGCTTAGACTTGCTGCTATCGGATGAAGGCGTATTTTCTCCCTAGAGACTATTTATGTGATTATGAGATTAAAGCATGTTTGATCATATATGCATATATTAGAAATTGTGCACTCAGCAAATAGCTGAGCAATGGATATTTACTCCATTGCAGGTGAAAAGAAGGAAAAAATAAGCGAGAAGAGTGAGGCTGTTGGGATCGCCGGGGATTCTCTTGTATATGTTTTTGCTTTCTTTTCCAAGTCTTATAATAATGAGCGTTTCGAATAACTAGAACTATGTAATTAACTTAGAAGGTGTAGTATGGTGTTCATGATGTTGTAATAAGTCTAAAAACTTTTTTATTTATGTTGTAATGAATCCGAACTCCTGGATTCATGTTTTGAATGCTTGACCTGTCAATTTTGAAGTTTAAAGGAAAATGGATAGAATTTTGTGAATTGCGCCAAACAAGCCCTAGCTTGTTCCGCTATTGTTTCTGTTCATGGATTAGTACGTCTAAACTTTGGCTTTGATAGCATGTTGTACCTTGTGAAGTTTGGAATTGTATGCATGTTTGGTGTGGTGTATTAAGTGATGGTTGTTTGATGCCTTAGCAAAATTTTGCAGCTTTGGGCAGAGTTCTGCTAAAGGGTCATTCGACCTGTCGAAGGGGGTCGTTCGACCGATCGAAATGCCCTTGCCAAAAATGTTTTTCTATACTTTTCGAAAATAATTTAAAGGTTTTAATTGGCTCTTAGGGTACCTTTTGGACCCATTTCAACATAAATTCATCCGATTCAAATTATAATAACGTTTTCAAATTTATACGGACTTTACAACTCGGGAGGTATCATCTCCAAAAGTTTTATATACTTATGATTGTTTTAAAGTTCTTTTTCACTGCTTATAGTTATTTACGGACCGGATAAACTTTGATGGCGTGCCACGTGTCCTATTTTCGCGTGTAAGCGGGATGGGTTGTGACATTTATTGGTATCAGAGCTAGAGGTAACAAAACTTTGGAAATGTTCAACAACGATGGAGTGTTGAGTGAATTGTCATATATTCTAGAATGCATATGTATGTTGTAGAGATGTTTGATTCATATGTATGTTGTTGCACATACATGTTATAAATATTGTTGTGCAAACATAGTGTTTATGCATTGAGGTTGACAGGAGTTATAATTATGGGTGACCGAGAATTATCGCCGCATACTCGACGTATGAATGAAATGGCAGAAATGATGGGGAATATGGGTGACATGATTCGAAACATAGCAGAACGGTTACTTCCAACGCCTTCATTCGAGCCTGCACCAATAGCGGTAGTGCATGTACCTGAAAATAGGGGCATAAGATCTGTGGCTGAACAATTTGCTAGAAAGAAACCGATGGAATTTCATGGGACACCCAACCCGACGTTCGCAAAACATTAGATAATGGACATGGAACGAATCTTCCGATCTATTCTGATGTCCGATAGGGAGAAAAAGGAAAACGCATGTGATGTACTGAAAGGTGAAGCCCAGAATTGGTGGGTAAATGTTCTGGACCAGGGGGCACCGATTACTTGGGAAGGGTTCAATGTTGAATTCAATCATCGTTTCTTTCCACGAACCGCCTATAATGCGAAGAAGAGAGAGTTTGATAACCTCAAGTAAGGAGACGTGACCGTAATCGAATATACTTCCAAGTACAATGCATTGCTAAGATTTGGCAAGGGTTCAGTGCCAGAGGAGGAAGATAGGGCAAGGAAATTTTGAAGAAGGTTTAAGAGAGAATATCCATTTGAGGGTAGAGACCTATGAACATTCAACTGTGGCAGTAGTGCAACAAACGGCGCTTGTAGCTGAGAGTGAAATGTAAAGGTCGAGGCAGAATCAACAAGGTAAACGAGGTAATGAGGATGGTGATAGGAACCAAGGCGGATCTTTCAAGAGACCATTTTCAAGAGGCTCTAGTTCTAGTTTCAATGAGTTCAGGAGGACACCAAGTAACATACCATTGTGCTCACTTTGCAATCAACCATACTCAGGCCGATGTTTCATGACCAAACCCCAGAACAGAAACCAAGGAGGGGTAGTACTAATTCAACACCCGACATGAGAGGCAAGTGTTATGACTGTGGAGTATTTGGGCATCAAGCCAAGGACTGTCCGAGGAAACATTCTCAGCAAGGAGCTAGTTCTATGGCTTCCAGTGGGTCGTAGTTTCAATGAGTTCAGGAGGACACCAAGTAACATACCATTGTGCTCACTTTGCAATCAACCATACTCAAGCCGATGTTTCATGACCAAACCCCAGAACAGAAACCAAGGAGGGGTAGTACTAATTCAACACCCGACATGAGAGGCAAGTGTTATGACTGTGGAGTATTTGGGCATCAAGCCAAGGACTGTCCGAGGAAACATTCTCAGCAAGGAGCTAGTTCTATGGCTTCCAGTGGGTCGTAGCCTAGACAATCCAACGATGGGGTACAAAGGACAGAGTAACGTCAGGGGAGAGCATTTCAGATGAACCCGGGAGACATGGCTGCTTCAGAGATAGTGGTCTCAGGTATGGTACTTGTATGTTCGCACTTAGCACGCATATTTGTCGACTCAGGATCTACGCATTCATTTGTATCGCATGCCTTTGTTGAACATTTGAATATTAAATCGGCACCGTTAGGATATAAATTGTCTATAACCGTACCACTTAGTCAATCGATAATGACGTCTACAAGAATTGTGAAATCCATCTAGGCGAGAAGTTGGTGACCGTAGACCTTATCCCCATCGTTGTGAACCACTTTGATGTGATACTAAGAATGGATTGGTTAGCTCTTAATCAAGCTACAATAGATTGTGAGCGGAAAGAAGTTAATTTTCGATCACCGGTATATGAAAATTTTTGTTTCCAAGGGAGTGGGTTACACTGCCACCATATTTGATTTCAGCTATTCAAGCGGGTAAGTTACTAAGAAAGGGATGTCAGGGATTTTTGTGTTCAGTGATCGACACCATAAGGACTGTATTAAAAATAGAAGACATTCCGATAGTACGAGAATATCCAGAAGTAATTCCTGACGACTTGCCAGACGTTTTGATTGAGAGGGAAGTTAAATTCACTATTGAAATAATGTCATACTCAAGACCCGTATCGAAGGCACCGTATAGAATGGCACCTATAGAGTTGAAAGAGCTAAAAATTCAACTGCAAGAATTACTTGACAAAGGTTTCATCCGACCTAGCATATCACCATGAGGAGCTCCAGTATTGTTTCTAAAGAAGAAAGATGGGCCCATGAGGATGTGTGTTGATTACCGAGAGTTAAACAAGTTAAGAATCAAGAACAAATATCTGTTGCCTAGGATTAACGACCTATTTGATCAACTTTATGGGGCACAAGTATTTTCCAAGATAGACTTGAGATCGGGCTATTATCAGTTGAAAGTAAAAGTAGAAGATCTGGAGAAAATAGCTTTCAGAACACGTTATGGACATTACGAGTTCTTAGTCATGCTATTTAGGGTTACAAATACACCAGTAGCATTTATAGGTCTTATGAACTGAGTATTCAAGGATTATTTGGATGACTTTGTGATTGTATTCATCGACGACATTCTTATCTACTTACCGAGTGAGATAGAACATGAGAATCACTTGAGACTTATTCTTTAGAGACTGCGAGAGAGGCAATTGTTTGGTAAGTTTAAGAAGTACGAGTTCTAGTTGTCTAGCATGACTTTTCTTGGTCATATGATTGACAAGATTTCAGTTGATCCTCACAACGTAGAAGCTGTATCTAATTGGCAAAGACCGACTTCAGTGTCTGAGATTCAAAGTTTCTTAGGATTAGTCGGATACTACCGCCATTTCATTGAGAACTTCTCAAAAATTTTGCTACCTATGACAAAGTTGATGAGGAAAGGAATTACTTTTGAATAGAGTCAAGAGTGTGAAGACAGTTTTTAAAAGTTGAAGGCATGACTAACGAGAGCACCTATCTTGACGATACTATCCGGAACTAAAGGATTTGTGGTTTATAGTGATGCATTGCATCAAGGTTTGGGGTGTGTGCTCATGCAAGGTGGCAAGGTAAATGCCTATGCTTCAAGACAATCAAAGACACACGAGGTTAACTATCCGACTCACAACCTTGAATTGGCCGCAGTTATCTATGCTTTGAAGATTTGGAGACATTACTTGTACGGGGAGAAATGTAAGATCTTCACAAACCATAAGAGTTTGAAGTACCTATTCACGCAGAGGGATTTGAACATGAGACAGAGAAGATAGCTAGAGTTGATGAAGGATTACAACCTTTTAATTGAGTATCATCCGGGGAAGGCTAATGTAGTAGTCGACACTTTAAGTCGAAAGACGATAAGGAACTTAGCCGATAAGCTAACTCAACAAAAGGATTTGATCAGAGAGATGGAATGTTTGGAGTTAGATGTGATCCCAGAGAGTAGTGGAGGCTTAATGATGGCGATCATAGCACACCCAGCTATTGTTGACGAGATCAAGAGGGAACAATTTAACGATGTCTACCTGTGCAAAATGAGAAATGAAATACCTTGGGAAAAATGACCTAGAATTACGTTGCACCAGGGAGTATTAATGCTTGGACATCGACTGTGTGTACCGAACGTAAAGGACTTAAAAGAATGACTTCTAGAAGAGGCTCATAGTACTAGATACTCAGTGCATTCGGGAAGTAACAAAATGTACCAGAATTTACGAGTGAACTTTTGGTGGAAAGGTATAAAGCGGGAAGTTGCTAAGTATGTTTCAAAGTGTTCAACATGTTAGCAAGTCTAGGAAGAAAGACAAGTACCTATGGGACTGTTACAACCATTACCTGTGTCAGAGTAGAAATGGAATGAGATTACAATGGACTTTGTTTCTGGATTTTCGCGATCTTCTAATAAGAATGACAAGATTTGGGTTATAGTTGACCGTTTGACAAAATCAGCGCATTTTCTACTGATCAAGAAGACCAAACCTTCGAAGTTAGCTGAGTTGTATGTGAAAGAGATTGTGAGACTACATGGAGTTCCAACTATGATTGTATCAGATCACTACAGTAGTTACATCGAGGTTTTGGGGAAGTCTACAGAAGGCTATAGGTTCCAAGTTGAGCTTTAGTACTTCATTTCATCCCCAGACCGATGGACAATCAGAACGGACGATTCAGACCTTGGAAGACATGTTGAGACTTTGTGTCCTAGACTTTGGCAGTGACTGGGAGAAGCACTTGCCATTAATCGAATTCGTATACAATAACGGATTTTAATTAAGTATTGGAATGGCACCTTACAAGGAGTTGTATGGGCGTAAGTGTCGATCACTGATTTATTGGACCGAGGTTGGGGAAAGAAAGTTGATGGGACCTGAGCTAATACAAGTGACTACGGAGAAGGTAAAACTGATCCAGGAGCGACCTAAGGTAGCTCAGAGTCGTTATAAGAGCTATGTGCATTCTAAACGACGGCCGATGGTATTTGATGTTAGAGATTTTGCATACTTAAGAGTATCGCCTTTGAAAGGCATTGTTCGATTCAGAAAGAGGGGATAGCTCAATCCGAGAATCGTAGGACCTTTTGAGATTCTAGAGAGGGTAGGTCCAGTGGCTTACCAGTTGGCGTTGTCATCAGAGTTGGAACATGTGCACAACGTATTTCACGTATCGATGTTGAGATGGTGTATGACGGATACGAGTAAGATCATAGTGCCTGAATCGCTGCAAATCCAAGAGGACTTGACTTACATAGAGCATCCAATGGAGATTTTGGATTGAAAAGAACAAGTACTGAGAACGAAGACGATTCCAATGGTGAAAGTGTTATGGCGTAGTAACACGATTGAAGAGGCGACATGGGAAAGTGAGGAAGAGATGAAGAATGAGTACCCATACCTGTTTGACGTATGAGGTAAAGTTTGGGGACAAACTTCCTTTTTGGAGGCGAGAGTTGTCACACCCTTTCCAAAATTTACAAGTTTTATCATGCATAATTGAATTTGTGAGTTTATCAATGTTAGTTGATAATGAGGTTGAGGTTGGCTGTAAGACAACAGTAAGGTGTCAGTGAGGACACGAGAACATGATAGTTCATTTTACATTAGCATGATTAAATGGCATTTATGTGATTTAAATGTTATTTGACTTTCTAGTATTCTGATGAATAACAAATTTACCTGAGTAGCGTAAATTCTGGTAATCTTGATACTGTTAGATATCATTTTGAGAACTGTGGTGAGAACGTGAACGATCGTTATATAAAAGATAGGATGTGTAAAGATTCCACAGATATTTAGTTTTCGGACGTGATTTTGGATCCAAACGGGACTTAATCGAAAACTTTTGTAATTTGTAATTTTTCACTCGAAAAGTTATAAAATGGAAGTGTGCGACATTTTAGGAGTTAATTAGAAGTTTGAGAAACTCGTAGGGAGGTAAACATAATTTCGAGAAAGTTTGCCTATAAATAGATGGGGATGAATTTGTTATTAGTTGTAAAACTCATATAATATCTTAAGAGAGGAGAGAGAAAGGGGATTTTGTTGCCACGGGCTTTGCGACGACGATCGGCAATCTTTCGTCCGTCTGAATTTCACCAAAATTCATATTTGAACTCCCCAAGGCAAGGGCATGTTTGCCTAACTTTTTATAAAATTCAAATTCCAGAAATTTGGAAAAAATGCGTGTAAATTTGTAGGTTTTGCATAGGATCGAAGATTCGGCGCTTAGTCGGGCTTCTAGTCGTTCCCTCAAAGTTATACGACGATAGCTCGAGGTATGAATTTCTAGCCTATGTTATATAGGTGAAATACATGTTTTATATTTCGACGACAAAATTGTGATCCGAGCAAAATTCATGCGTTAATCTTAGGCCCGTTAATTATGCACGTGCTTAAATGTGAAAAGCATGTCTACTTTTACGCGAGCACGTTGAGTTGTCTATGTGGGTCAAAGGGGGGACTTATACAAATTCATGCCAGAGTAAGCTTCTAGATGCTTGAGAATTTTAGTAGCGACGGCTACTGTGCATGGTTTAAGACTTGGACTTGCCAGGGCACTTGGGGATGTAATGGTTGTAGGCTTAGACTAGCCATTGACATCGTGGTTTAAGGCATGGACTTGCCGCTACCAGATGAAGGCATATGTTCTCCCTAGAGACTGTTTATGTGATTATGAGATTAAAGCATTTTTGTCATATATGCATATGTTAGAAATTGTACACTCATCATATAGTTGAGCAGTGGAGATTTACTCCATTGTAGGTGAAAAGAAGAAGGGGAAAAAGAAGCGAGAAGAGTGAGGCCATTGGGAACGCCGGGGATTCTCTTGTATATGCTTTTGCTTTCTTTCCCAAGTCTTGTAATAATGAGCGTTTCAAATAGTTAGAACTATGTAATTGATTTGGAAGGTGTAGTATGGTGTTCATGATGTTGTAATAAGTCTAAAAACTCTTTTCAGTTATGTTGTAATGAATCCGAACTCATAGATTCGTGTTTTGAATTCTTGACCTGTCAATTTTGAAGTTTAAAGGAAAATGGATAGAATTTTGTGAATTGCGCCAAACAAGCCGTAGCTTGTTCCGCTATTGTTTGTGTTCATGGATTAGTACATCTAAACTTTGGTTTTGATAGCATGTGTTGGTGTGGTGTATTAAGTGATGGTTGTTTGATGCCTTAGCAAAATTCTGTAGCTTTGGGCAGAGTTCTGCTAAAGGGTCATTCGACCTGTCGAAATGGGTCATTCGACCGATCGAAATGCCCCCTGCCAAAAATCTTTTTCTATACTTTCCTGAAATAATTTAAAGGTTTTGATTGGCTCTTAGGGTACCTTTGGGACCCCTTTCAACATAAATTCATCCCATTCAAATTATAATAATGTTTTTGAATTTATACAGATTTTACAACTTGGGAGGTATCGTCTCCAAAAGTTTTATATACTCAAGATTATTTTAAAGTTCTTTTCCACTGCGTATAGTTATTTACGGACTGGATAAGCCTTGGTGGCATGCCACGTGTCCTATTTTCGAGCGTAAATAGGATGGGCCATGACAGTGGGTCAGATTAGATAGTGGGTTGACCATACCATATCTCCCCATGTTGCCCAAGAAGTTAATGCACAAAATTTATGAAACGATTAGAGTCTATGTATGAGAGAAAGACTGGGCAGAACAAAGCTTTCTTGATTCAAAGGCTTGTAAACTTGAAATTCAAAGATGGAAATTCCATTGCCGAGCACTTGAGTGACTTTTAGAGTCTGGTAAATTAGTTGGCTATGATGAAGATGGTCTTAGATGATGAATTTCAAACTTTACTATTGTGAGCTCTTTGCCTGACTATTGGGAGACGTTAGTTGTATCATTGAGTAATTCAACTCCCAATAGTAAGCTAACTTTGGATATGGTCAAAGACTGCATGTTTAATAAGGAATCAAGGCGAAAGGACACAGGCACAGATCAAACACATGCTCTTATCATGGAGAATAGATGCAGGAATCCGAACAGAGGTTCTTGGAAAGGTTCTAAAGATCGTAGTAAGTCTAGGAATAGCATAGGAAAGTCACAGACAAGAGCAGGTTTTTTATACTATTACTGTAACAAGGAAGGCCACACAAGCAAAAATTGTAGAATTCGTAAGAAATACTAGAAACAGGATAATACTAAGAAGAAGTCAGAAGACAAGAAGACTACAGCTACAGTTTTTGAAGATGTAGTAGTACTCTCATTTAGAGATGATGAGTGCTTACATGTTACAAATAGTGATGTTGAGTGGGTTGTTGATATAGTAGTCTCCTACCATGCTACTCCTAGGATAGAGTTCTTTATTTCGTACAATGCCGGTGACTTTGGTACTATAAAGATGGGTAATACCAAGATTTAGGATATAGGTGACGTGTATATTCGAACTAGCCTGGGTTGCAATTTGACATTGAAGGATGTTTGGCATGTTCCTGATTTACGATTGAATTTGATTTCTGGAGTTGCACTGGATAAGATGGGTTATGGTAGCCATTTTGGGAGCGAAAAGTAGAAACTCACCAAAGGGTCCCTATGTAGACACCCCATTTTGTCGGCTATCAGATTTAGGAGACCCATAGCTTGGTGGCTCATAATGATCGAAAAGACTCAAAAGGACTCCTGGAGGTTAGTTCTATTTCTCAAAATGCTCAGAATGACCAAAATACCCCTGAAAGCCCGAAAACTCCCAAATTTGGACCAAAAGTTCTGAAAACATGCTATGTCGTAAGAAAAGTAAGAAAATGAGTTTTTAAGCAAAATTAGATGAAATCGTCAGCTCCCAGAGACCCCCGGAAGTTCCCGAAAAGTCCCCGTTGACCGGTTTGACCCAGGTTTGACCAGGTTTGACCAAAGTTTGACCAAGTTTGACCAAGTTTGACCGAAATCGTCCGAATTCACCGGAATCATTCTAGATCATGAAAAAAGTATTAAAATGAGTTTTAAAAGAAAATCGAGTGAAAACGTCAGCTCCTGGGAACTCCCAGAAGTTTCCAGAACTTCTCGGGAATCCCAGGTTTGACCAGTTTGACCAGAATTTGACTTTAAAACCGGGGCACCGTAACAATTTTCAAATATTTTTCATGGATACTAGAGGTCAATAGCTTTCCAACGGTATATCGCACATAATTTTCGGATTTAAAACGAGTTTGTTATGAATTTCCGGAGACGAAAAAGGCGATCAAATCGGCTTTTATTGCAAATACCGCAAAACTTTTCAAAGTGACCTGTCCCCGAACTATTTTCTTTATAAAGTAGACTCCATTACCTTTCCAACGGTATATCACAACCTCAATTTGGAGTTCGTATGCATTTTCTGTGAATTTTGAACGAAATAGGGCCTTTTCGCGAATACCAGAACCTCTGGGGAGCCTAAACAGCATTATCTGGACGAAGGAGGAGCACTGCCGCCGCGGCACTCCTCTCCAGAATAGTTTGTTTTTGTAAATAATTTTGGGGTTCCATTTTGATTAATTAAAGACCAAAACGACGTAGTTTTATGATTTCAGATGTTTGGAGCCAATGGGAATACTTTCTAAATCCCAAAATCACCCCAAGTTGGCCTATTTAAACCCCCCATTGCTCTTCATTTTAGGTATCAAATGAAAGCTTAAAAAAAGTTTGGGAGAGAAAGTTGTAGAGATAAGGTTAGAATAGAGAGAAAAGAAGCTTCCTTCTTTGATTTTCAAAACAAAAGTGAGTTCTAAACTTTGTTTTTACTTCATTACTCCCATTTACTTCAACATTCAATACACCCAACCACCATTTTAGTGAGCATTTAAGATAGTGGAAGTTTCTTCCATGTCCAATGTCATTACATATGAGTGAAACACCAATCTACAAGTTCAATACATCATGAATATCATCTATTGATCATTATCTACTTGCTTGTTTATTCATTGTTTATCTCTTCTTACCTCATTTCTTTTTTATTTTTTTTCTTTATTTACTTAATAGTTCATCATCATCTAGATGATGACATGAAGTTTGAGGTGAGTGAATCCTTATGGATAGTAGCTCTTGACCTCAAAAACATGTTTGATAGATGATGATCATAACTTCAATACCTCCAAGGTATTCTTGAAGTTATGTTCAAAATAAAAATAAATCTCTCCAACAATCTTGGAGGTTCTTGATGATGAGTTTGAGGTTGGCATTTTAAGTGGCTATAACCTTCATTGAGTATTGAAAATATGCTTTCAAAATATCTACTTCAAAACCCCTCTTAAAACCCCCTCATTTTAATCTCAAGAAAGAAAACTCTAGTTTTTTTCCCAAAATTTTCAAAACAGTGAGTCAAAACAGTGAGTAATCTGAGTTCAAAGATTTTTCTAGAACTCAATACTCAACATATGGATGCAAGGCCACTTGGAAAGTCTTCCTAACTCATTGGAGAACACCCATGATTTTTGGTTTGACTTGGAAGTACTTGGAGATGGTCCATTTGGACCCAAGCATTCCTTCCAGACATTCTGTTTTTGCTGTCACAACAGCTAGGTCCACTTACAACCTCTTTTACAGAAAACTTTTCAAAAAGGGGTGGTCTTAACTTATTTTTCCCTTCAACTTCAATGTCTTAGGGAACTTTCTGTATAAAATGGGCCCCTAGATCATTCGTTTTCAGTTTCTAAGATTTTTCAACATTTCAGTCGACAGTACGGACTCTGTTTCTGAGTGACCTTTGTTGTTCATATGATTTCTCTCAATCTGTGATATTTATTAAAGATTAGCTTTTTGGGTAGTGTTCTAGACACAATAAGGAAAATCTCCATAAAAAATCATGCACTGAAAACATTTCTAACCCTTCTTTTCAATTTTCAAAAGATCTAGTTACTGTTCTGTCCACTATTCACAGCAAGCACATTTTAACTTTCATTCTTTGATTTGATGCTTCTATGCATTCCAAATTAGTTCAAATCTTAGGAAGTAGTTCATACTACATTTGTATATATCCCATATTGATTTCATTCATTCATTCATACACATTCTAGACTTCTAAGTCATTCTAGGAATCCATGAACACAAAGCACACTACAACCTTGGCACATTCTAGATACATACATTGCATCCATGCAAAGATTTGGGGCTTTTGTGACTCCTAATCTAAGAAGATCATAAGGAATGATCATGATCACACGTTCATGCTTCCCCTCGATCAAATCCTCCTTTCTCATCCGTCCCGGGGATTGAGAGATCTTCTTTTCTCAAAGATTAACATGCATCATACTAGCTTGCTAAGCATACATTGATTCTTTGATTATTTGTTTCAAGAACAATTCATGTCCCCTTTAGATTAGGGAAACTTAATTACTTGATACATGATTAGACGATTTTTCTTAGGTTTATTTGTGTGATTTTTCACTTTACATTGTATGATATTTGATTTAGATTTTATGAATGATATCTTATCTTTTGATTTTCAATTTCAAGATTCTTATGGGATGTAATATACTATCATAGTATTAATTGCCGAACCGTACATAGTATAAGATGATTATTTGGATGCTAATTGAGGCCCGTCGAAAGGCGGGGCGAGTTGAGGGTGTTTTAGTCGCGACAAAGGCTCCTTCCTCTCTCGTACCAAAACCCTGAGCCAAGTTCTTTGGTTATGAAGGGTCGGTGCCCTTTATCCATTTGGGTGAGCCAAAATTAGGTTTCTTGGTTCCTTAAAGACCAAGTGGCGACTCTGTATCTGTTTTCAACGGACCATTTTCTTTCTTTGATCCAAATCAAATTTCAAATTTCAAAACAAAGCAAAAAGTGGTGGAATCCCGCGTGTCCACACCCTAGTTGATGCAAAAGGGGAACTTTGTTGTCTTTGTATAAGACTCATGTGAGGGTGTGTTCAAGTGGGCTTAATACAATTGAGGATGAGTCTTCACCAATTTTGTGACATAGTCGGTTGGCACACATGAGTGAGAAAGGGTTATAGATTTTGGCAAAGAAGTCTCTCATTCCATTTGCCAAAGGTACAATTCTTAACCCTTTTGATTATTGCTTATTTGGTAAGCACCATAGAGTTTTCTTTCATGCTACTAGTAAAAGAAAATCCAAGTTGCTAGATATGATTTATTCTGTTGTTTGTAGACCCATTGAGGTGGAGTCTTTGGTTGGAAATAAGTAATATTTTTTTTTACTTTTATTGATGATGCTTTACGTAAAGTATAGGGGAATTTTTTGAAAACAAAAGACCAGATCTTTCAGCATTTCAGAGGTTCCATGGCATGGTGGGAAGAGAGATAAGAAAACCTTTGAAATGCCGTCATAGTGATAACGGGGAAAGTACACTTCAAAAAAGTTTGAAGTATATTGTGCAAGTCACGTTATACGGTATAAGATGACAGTTCCATGTACCCCACATCACAATGGTGTGGCCGAGAGGATGTACCGCACTATTGTAGAGAGAGTCAGATGCATGTTACCAATGGTTAAGCTGCCTAAGTAATTATAGGGTTGAAGCAGTTCACACAACTTGTTACTTGATTAATAGGTCTCCTTCAGCTCCTTCAACTGGTGGTGATATTTTCTACTGTTATATGTAGGTGTTTGGGTGCAAGGCATTTGCATATGTTGCTCAAGAGTAGAGATCTAAGCTTGGCGATAAAGCCACTCCATGTATCTTTGTTGGCTATGGAGATGCAGAGTTCGGGTACAGGTTATGGGATCCAAAAAATAAAAAGGTGATTAGAAATAGAGTGTGATTTTTCCTGAGCATCAGACTTTGGTAGATTTTGAAAAACCTGCATAGCTTAGAGTGAGTAGTGCTCCAGTCCTCATAATAGTTTTCTTTTAACATCACAGGGTGCCATAAATGGGATAGAGGTATTGGATGAGCCAATTATAGATGTTCCAGAATTTGAGAATGATGATGATGTGCCGGATACAGAGGGTGTTGAGCAAGGGTTGCAACTCCCTCCACCAGAGATTACGGTACCTAAAGTCAGGAGATCGACTAGAGAGCATAGGCCATTAATCATGCATTTTAGTTCTGAGTATATTTTGCGTACAGATGAGGAGGAGCTAGAGAGTTTCAGGAAGTTCAAACTCACAGAGACAAAGGTAATTGGGTATAAACTATGCAAGATGAAATGAATTCCTTGCATAAGAACAGTACTTATGAGTTGGTTGATCTTCCCAAGGGCAGAAAAGCGTTGAAAAATAAATGGGTGTTCAAGTTGAAGAAGGATGGTGACAAGGTACCGAAGTATAAGGCTCGTTTAGTTGTCAAGGGCTTCGGAAAGAAGCATGGTGTTGATTTGATGTGATTTTCTCACCAGTGATGAAGATGAGTTCTATTCGAGTGGCTTTGGGTTTAGTAGCTAGCCTGAATCTTAAGTTTGAGTAGCTAGATGTGAAGACTGTCTTCCTTCATGGTGATTTGGATGAAGAGATTTATATGGCACATCCAGAGGGATTTGAAGTTAAGGGAAGCACTTAGTCTACAAATTGGAGAAGAGTCTCTATGGCCTTAAGCAAGCACCGAGATAGTGGTACAAGAAATTCGATTCATTTATGAGGGGTCATGGGTTCAAGAGAACCGCTGCAGATCATTGTGTTTATGTCTAGAAGTTTCCCGATGATAACTTTGTTATGCTTTTACTTTATAATGATGATATGCTTATTGTTGGGCAAGATGTTAACATGATTCGCATGATTAAAGGAGAGTTGTTCAAATCCTTTGATATGAAGGACTTAGGCCCAGCACAACAAATTTTGGGAATGAAAATTGTTCGTGACAGGAAAGCCAAGAAGATATGGTTGTCACAAAAGTACATTAAACAGGTGCTTAAAAAGTTTAACATGAGATATGGTAAGCTAGTTAGCACTACTCTTGTGAGTCACTTTAAGCTGAGTAAAATTTTGTGTCCCTCTACCCGAGAGGGAAGGGAAGATATAGCACTAGTTCCTTACTCCTCTGTAGTATCTTATGTATGCAATGGTTTACACACGACTAGACATCGCTCATGCAGTTAGTGTTGTGAGCAAGTTTATTTCTAATCCTGGAAGAGAGTATTGGGAAGCATTCAAGTGGATTCTTCGTTACTTGAAGGGAACTTTAAGTTTGTGTTTATGTTTTGGGGGTTCAAAACCAGTCTTGGAAGAGTTTACAGAGTCAGATATGACAGGGGACATCGATGACCGAAAGTCTATTTCGGATTTCTTGTTTACTTTTGCAAGGGGAACTGTCTCATAGCAGCCCAAGTTTACAAAAATGTGTTGCCTTGTTTACTACTGAAGCTGAGTATATCACTGCTACTGATGCAGGGAAAGAGATGTTATAGATGAAACAATTTCTCCAAGAGTTGGATTTGAACCAAGATGAGTATGTGGTTTATTGTGATAGTCAGAGTACTATGGACTTGAGCAAGAATGCCACATACCATTCCGGCACGAAACATATTGGTGTTCATTATCACTGGATTCGTGAGGTAATGGAAAAATAGGAAATGAAGTTAAAAAAAAATTCGTACAGATAAGAATTCATCTGACATGATGACTAAGGTCGTGACAAAAGAGACGCTTGAGCTCTGTAAAGAGTTAGCTCAAATGGACTCCAAGTCTCCAAGTAAGGGGTGAAGGTTGGATGCTCCCTCCTCACTCTTGTGCATTGACGAGATTTGTTTGGTATACCACGTGTATGGTGTTCCATACCACATGAGAATATAAGCCTTTATTAATGCGTTTTGATTTATTTTGATTCTTAAGCTTCAGTTGGGCTTATATGGGCCAAGTGGGCCATAAAAGGTCCAAGCTAATTTGTATTAGCACAGAGAAAGGCAAAAGCCTTGCATGATATGTATTCTTGGTCATATGATTACATGCATGACAAGAAGATTTTGGAAATACAGAGAGCTCTTGTCGGTTCACTGTACGGCGGCACCAAGGGAGATAATTCAGGGGTTCCAGGTCTTTGAGGGCCTGTTTGTGTACCAAATCATTCGAGATTTTGAAGAAGCATATTTTACTTGTAGTCCTTTGGGTTTGTGTACCTTAAGGCCACGTTGGATGACATGAAGGGAATTGGACAATTAATTCATTTTAACTTATAGCTCCGGGACTAATAATACTATCTCACCTTTTTGTACTCACTCTCATAAATTAGATATCTCAAGTTTTGGAAAAAAAATTTAAAAGAACATTTGCACTCCGTATTTTACATAGTGGAATTATTCAAAGTTGTCGTTAGTTTTTTCCCTCTTCATTCGAGGGTTTTTTCACATAAATCTCGGTGTCATTACTATTGCTTTATGTCGCTTGGGTGCCATATTAATTGTGTTAGTGGTTGGTTGGGGTGAAATAATTTGTTATTGTGTTGTTTGGATATTTATTTCTATTTAATTCACACTTGATAGAGTTGGGAAGTGTTACTCCCAATATTGGAATTTTTGTTTTTACCCCAACAAATATCGTTGTTTTCTCAGCATAAATTAAGGTTATAGATTACTAAGTGTAAATATAACCAATATCTATACTATACTATAAAAGAGTTTAAAATAGAATATTCTCTAGATGCCAAATTAATTTGGCCTTAATGGTCA
Source organism: Hydrangea macrophylla (assembly GCA_033977485.1). Lineage (NCBI taxonomy): Eukaryota > Viridiplantae > Streptophyta > Magnoliopsida > Cornales > Hydrangeaceae > Hydrangea > Hydrangea macrophylla. The sequence goes on from CM066993.1 coordinate 76,242,901, forward strand.
TTTTTGCCTCAAATGGAATATTCCCTAGATGCCAAATTAATTTGGCCTTAATGATCATTTTGGGTTTATTATTTGGTTATTTGGTAATTTCATATCACATCTATCTACCTCAAGTTACTATAAATAGTAATTTGAGTCTTGTTTGACAAAGTTTGTTTGAGCCTTAATGCATCTTTCAAAGAACCTTTGCATTATCAAACAATTCCCAAATTAATTTTGTAGATTAAGACTTGTTTGGCAAGGCTTGTTTCACCCTTAAAACATCTTTTAATGAATCTTAGAATTACCAAACAAGCCTTAAGTTACTTTTGTAAACTACCCTTTTTTGTATACATACATACATACATACATACTATATTATAATTTATTATTATTCTTAATGTATTTAAAGTGTGTACAATTATAAATTTAATTATCAAATTACCTTTTTGCCTTTTGTTATTACTCTTGTGGTATATGTATACATATACTATTATATTACATAAGCATACACTATTTTATTGTATTATTAAAATTACCATTTTGCCTTTTGTAATTTGTTAAAGTTGAAAGGGTGTACAATTATAAATTGAATAACCAAATTAACATTTTGTTAAATTGAATTACCAAATTACCCTTTTGCCTTTTGTAAATTACCTGTTTGTATGTATGTACACTAACGTTGGTCCGTGCTATGCATAAGTATTGTTGAATTTATTTATTTTTTTAAATATCTACTCAGGAATTTTGAAGAAAAAATTTAATTAAAAAACGTGAAAAAATAAGATATATAGTGGGAGAGAAGCGGTTACAATGAGTGTGAGGGAAGTTACTACAAAAATGTAAGAGTGTAGCAGACATATATTAATTAATTAATTTTTTATTTTTTTATTTTTTACTTTTTGAATTTTAATTATTTTCAAAACCTATATATATACGGTTGTGTAATATCTATACTCTACTATTGTGTAGTAATGTCATATGGCATTCCAACAATACGGGAATGTCATGGAGTACCTATATTGCTATTTATAGATATATAGATCTATTGATATGCATATCATAATTTATTATTATTTATGTATTTAAAGTGTGTACAATTATAAATTAAATTACCAAATTACCATTTTTTTCATTTTGTAAATTATCTGTGTGTATAAATATACATATATATATATATAATATTTTGCCTTATTATTATTTATATATATTTAATTAATAAATTTTAATTCATGTATTTAAAGTGTGTACAATTCTAATTGAATTATCAAATTACCCTTTTATTTATTTATAAACTACCCGTGTGTATAAATATATATATTACTTTACTATATCGTTATTATATATATATAAATTGAATACATTATTATATACATAAAATTGAATAAAAGTGTATACAATTATAATTTTAATAACAAAATTAAACTTATGCTTTATGCAAATTACCTTTTGGTTTCTATATCTTAAAGAAAAGAGCCTTAAAGTTTAAAACGTTTATAATTATGAATTCTCTTTATTAAATTGAATTACAAAAAACTTTTTTACATTCTTTAAATTAATTATCCTTATGTGTGTGTATATATATACATATGTATATTTTATGATATAATAATATATGTATATATAAAAAGGGTTGCTATCCTACAACATGAAGGTTCTAAGATAGCATTGTATATCAGTTTTTAGTGACCAATAAAAAAAAATTTAGCGACCAAAAAACCTTTTAGCTACAAATCTTTTAAAAAATTTTGTCGCTAAAGCTGGAAAAAAAAATTGAGTAATATTTGGGGCACTAACAACTTCCACTAACACTTACTAACACACTCTATCTCTCTCCTAGTGGCACTGTGTGGTCCGCAGTGGACCCCGCAGAACCACTAGGAGAGAGATAGAGTGTGTTAGTAAGTGTTAGTGAAAGTTGTTAGTGCCCCTAGCAAGACCCAAAAAAATTTGTCGCTCAAGGTGAGAAATTTCATCGCTAAAATGGCTTTTTTTTCGTCACTAAAATAGTGTCATGTTGTAAGTTAGCATTCTCTATATATAAATTGAATAACTAAATTACCCTTATACCTTTTGTAAACTACTCTTTTGACATTTTTTTCTAATACCATCTTAATAATTAATAGAACATATTTCTCTTTCTTGTACATATGAAAAAAAAAATATATATATATATACATATATATATCATATTTTTTCTATCAAATTTAATGTTCGTGCTTTGCACTGGCCGTCTTCGTAGTGCTAGTAGAAAAAATTTGTGAGATTAGGTGGAGTCTGCCAAAATCACGTTTGAACTTAAGTGTATAGTTGTTTGAGCTTAAATGTACGGAACTATCAACCTCAATTTTAACCATCGGGAGTGCGCGCATGTATATCGATATTTACTGTCTCCATATGTAAATGTTTCTAGTACAAGCAATATTTGCGCTTTCATAAACTATCTGAGATCTGTATTAATGTACAAAAAAGGAAAGAAAGGGTACCAATAGGCCAAAATTGAAGCCAACAATGACAGTGTTGGCAATAGACATGGAAGCGAGTTCAAGATCACCAAGGTGGCTAGCAAAGGCTTGTGTGACTATGTTCATTGAGTTTGAAGCCACACGGCTAAAGATGGAAGGACCCAAAATCTGCCATAGCTTGTTTGTTTCAATCCAAACTCTTGTTTTGAGCTCTCTCTCATCACCTTCCTCTTCATCTTTTCCCACTAACTTTCCCAACCCATTGGTATTAATAGCCGAGTCTGATTGCAATAATGGCTGCATGTTAAGTTCTTCATTCCTCTCCATCATATCAAATTGTTTCTTACAAATCAATTAATTTAAAACTTCGACCAAAGATCACAGAGAGAAGTGAGTGAGTGACTGATCGAATGAGACGGAGAGAATTAAGAATAGTTATAGACGAGAGAGAGAGAGAGCGAGAGAGAGAGAGAGAATGAAATATAAGTGCCAGTATGGCAAGAAGTGATTATGAGGTCACATGTGTATAATTTAATGTATGGGGGGTAAAAGGTAAAGAGTGGACTGTCACAAGTTGACTTTCGAGTCTTTAACTCACCATTTAATTCTTCACCGTTTGTAGATTAGATCTTATAATTAGTTTTTAAAATGTTAGAATTTTTTTAACAAATATATATATATATATATATATATTAATGTGAGATAATAAATTTTTTTTAGAAAAATAATTGTATTTATTGGGTGTGTCAAATCATATCTTTGACTTGATCTACACAATACCATGAATCCCTCCTCTATGCTTAATTTAAGTGATTTGATCCACTTTTCTTTCCTCCCATTTTTGATCGATACATAACGTATACTTACCTTTTTATATATAAGTGTATATATATATGGTGTAGACATGTAAGTATTAAGTACACAAAAAGAAAAGAAAAAAATAACAAGAACTTTACTTACAGTCTTTCTCTTTCTCTTAGAATCTATCATGCTTTTTGTCCTTTCAAGGCATTGAGTGTTTGATTATAGCATTTGACAATTGCTTCACAGTGGTTTTCGTGAATGTCAAATTCTGGTAGTCACTTGATAAATTGACAACTGCTTATTATTTTTGGGGCATTATAGAATTATTTTGAGCTTTTGGTATAGTTCTATTTCTATTCAGTTTAGTGCATAAAATTGGATAAAATTATCTGTGTAGATTGGGTTGTTGTATCTGGGGGTTGACCGCTATCCTTTGCACTGGTGAGAAGACCGAGGAGGTGCGAAATCAACCTTAAAGAGAGTGACTTGGTCCGCGCCTCGGCCCTTTTATATTTGGATTCCAATTTAAAGATCTTTTCGGTACAGATTATCAATAATTTTATGGTTGAAAAGCCTCATGGAAGCCAATCAGCATACTACTTCTGTCAGCAACAACAGTCACAACCGCCCTTTCCCGTTCGAAGGCCAATTCTTCAAGCGTTGGAAAACCAAGATGATGTTCTACCTGTCTTTGTTGAAGGTTGTATTTGTTCTTGACGAACCAAACACGAGAGACTCTGGTATGCTAGAACCCGCGAAATCTCATCAAGCACAAAAATGGGAAGCTACTGATTCCAATTGCAAAAATTACATCCTCAATGGGTTTTCAGATGAGCTTTACGATTTCTATGCCGAGTTGCTAACGGCTGCTGATGTTTGGAATGCACTTCAAAAGAAATACGACACTGAAGAGGCCGGAACAAAAAAATCCGCTATAAGTCGTTATTTAAAATACCAAATGGTAGACGAAAAATCGGTTGTCTTACAGTGCCATGAACTTCAGAAAATAGTTCATGAAATTCTTTCATAGGGGATAAAAATAGATGAACAATTCCAAGTCGCAGTTTTAATTGATAAACTACCCCCCTCTTGGAAGGACTTCAGGAACTCCTTACGGCACAAGTCGAAAGAGTTTTCTATGGAGAGTTTAATTGTGAGACTCCGAATCAAGGACGAATCTAGACTGTAAGACCAAAAAGAGAAAATTTATGTGCCAGCCAAAATTAATACTGTTAGCCCCCAACAAAATAAAAATAAAGTTTTGAAAACTAGCCCCTAAAAATTTTTTAAATAAAAATGGGTAGAAAGATATTTTTGGACAAATACAAAAATTTGTTTCAAACAAGAGCCAGAACTATTTCAAAAGGAATACGAACCAAGGACCTCCTTTAAGATAAAATCATTCCAGTGGATGTTTTGTTTGTAGACATCCTGGGCACTTGCACGGAATTGCCGAAAGCGCCAGTCCACTCCTCAAGCTAACGTGACCGAAAAGCCACTTGTGGCTATGATTACGGAAATAAATCACATGACATTTTCTGAAAGTTGGTGGATTGATACCGGAGCCTCTAGGCACGTGTATAACAATCGTGGTTGGTTCAAGAGCTACTCTCTTGTAGAGATGAAAAACTTTTACTTGGTGATTCACACACCACCAAGGTCTCGGGCACTGGCAATGTGGAGTTAAATTTTACCTCCGGGAAGAAATTGATTTTGAAGGATGTATTACATACTCTGGAGATTAGAAAAAATATAGTTTCTGATTTTTTTAATTAATAAGGCTGGTTTTAGCCAAACTATTGGGGGTGATCAGTATGTAATTACTAAGTCTAGAATGTTTGTTGGGAAATCATATGCATGTGAGGGCATGTTTAAGTTGAACATTTCTGAAATTAATAAATGCTCTACTTCTACTTATATTTTGTCTAGGTCTATCATGTTTGGCATGCTAGGCTTTGTCATATTAATAAAAAAAATATATGTAGATAATATGAGTAGACTTGGATTAATTCCTAGTTTAAGTAATGAACAATTTGAGCATTGTATTTCGTGTAGCCAAGCAAAAATTGCAAAAACACCATATAAAAGTATTGTTAGAAATTCTGAGTTATTAAAATTAATTCATAGTGATTTATGTGAATTTGATGCAAATTTGACACGTGGTGGAAAAATATATTTTATTACATTTATTGATGATTTTTCAATATACACATATGTTTATCTTTTGAAAAATAAAAATGATGCTTTTGATGCTTTCAAAATTTTTTTAAATGAAGTTCAAAATCAATTTGAAAGAAAAATTAAAAGTCTTAGAACTGATAGAGGCACGGAATATGGAAAAAGAGAATTTTGTAATTTTGTAGAATCCCACGATATTATTCATGAAACCACAGCTCCTTATTCACCTGAAATGAATGGTGTAGCCGAACGTAAAAATAGGGCTTTTACAGAACCTCTTGTTGCTTCAATTGTAAGTTCTGGAGCTCCCTCTAATCTTTGAGGAGAAACATTATTAACTGTTTGTTATGTATTAAATAGAGTTCCCCACTCTAAAACAAAAATTGCTCTCATTGAACTTTGGAATAATAGAGAGCCAAATCTAAATTATTTCCGAGTTTGGGGTTGTTTGGCTTATGTTAGAATTCCTGATCCTAAGAGACATAAACTTGCTAGTGGAGCTATAGAATGTGCATTTTTGGGATATGCTTATAATAGTAAGGCTTACAGATTTTTAGACATAAAAAATACTATTACATTTGAGTCTATTGATGTTGATTTTTGTGAAGATAGATTTCCTTTTAAACAAAGGGATAGTGGGGATTCCCAACCTCCTATTTATGTCCCTTCTAGACCCATTGATTTTAGGTGCATAATAGAGATAATAACATAGAATATATCTGAACCTCGTAGAAGTAAGAGAGCTAAGCTCTCAAAAGACTTTGGACCCGACTTTTATGCATTTAATTTAGAAGGAGATCCTTCTTGTTTAGAGGATGCTCTTACCTCTTCAGGAGCTAATTTCTGGAGAGAAGCCATTCAGGTTGAGATGGACTCTATTTTGTCTAACCGTACGTGGGAACTTGTGGATTTACCATCTAGATGTAAAACTATAGGTAGCAAATGGGTCCTTAAAAAGAAATTTAAACCCGATGGTTCTAGTGAAAAGTATAAAACTAGATTAGTAGCTAAGGAGTTTAAACAAAAAGAAAATATCAATTTTTTTGATATCTATTCTCCAGTTACTCGTATTACTTCTATTAGAGTTTTGTTAATTGTTGTTGTTATTCATCAAATGGATGTTAAAACATCCTTTTTAAATGGAGAATTAGAGGAAGAAATTTATTTGAATCAACCTGAGGGTTTTATTGATCCGAATAATAAAAATAAAGTTTGAAAACTAGTTAAATCATTACATGGTTTAAAAAAAGCACCAAATAGTGGCATGAAAAATTTGATCAAACAGTTATTTCAAATGGTTTCAAAATCAATGAAAGTGACAAATGTATTTATTATAAATACAATGAGGAATATGTGTTATTATATGTTTATGTGTAGATGATTTATTAATTTTTGGCTCTACTTTAGAGACTATAAAAGAAACTAAAAATTTCTTGTCACTTAATTTTGATATGAAATATTTGGGTGGAGCCAATGTAATTTTGGGAATTAAAATCACAAAAACTCCTATTGGCATTTCTATTGATCAATCTCAATATATTGAAAAGGTTTTGAAAAAATATAATTATTTTGATTGTAAACCTGTTTGTACTCCTTTTGATCCGAGTATTAAATTACTCCCTAATGAGGGTGACATCATTAATCAAAAGGAATATGCTAGTATTATTGGGAGTTTAAGATATGCTACAGATTGTACTAGACCCGATATTGCCTACGCAGTAGGAGTTCTATGTAGGTATACTGGCAAACCTAGCATAGAACATTGGAATGCAATTGGTAGACTAATGAGATATTTGAAATTACCATTAATTTGGGTATTCACTATAATAAGTATCCCACTGTACTTGAAGGTTACAGTTATGCCGATTGGAATACCTTATCGAAAGACTCCAAAGCCACGAGTGGCTACATTTTTAGTATTGGCGGTGGAGTGGTTTCTTGGAAATCCAAGAAGCAAACTATTATAGCTCAGTCCACCATGGAGTCTAAACTGATTGCATTATCTTCAACTAGCGAGGAGGCTAGTTGGTTGCGTAGCTTTTTATCAGATATACCTATCTGGCTTAGGTCAGTTCCAGCTACTTTGACACACTGTGACAGCACTACTGCCATAGGAAGAGTACAAACCAATATTATAATGGTAAATCACGATAAATACGTCATAAGCAGAGTATTGTGAGAGAATTTATTTCTGAGGGTTCTGTTACTATTGATTTTGTTAGGTCAACGCGATAATCTCGCAGACCCGTTAACCAAAGCTTTAGCAAGAGAAAATGTATGGAGTACCTCTAAAGGTATGGGACTTAAACCCATTAATAAATAAATTACATGTGATGATAACCTAACTGAGGACTGGAGATCCCAAGAACCGGGTTCAAAGGGTAAGAACAAGTCACATAGTAATTGGGGTAGATCATGCATTTTATTTGTCCCATACTTTTGATTAGTATGATATCCTATAGCGATTTGGAGGTTGAGTTTATACTCTTAATGAGTTCTATGGTTCTTACGAACGGGGTGCCGGCCCAGCTGTACGACCACTCTTGATAGACTCACCTAGTGAATGTGGAAGTGGTGGTCGCTTCCTATGAGAATTGATTAGGCAAATTCTCTAGAGAATTCATGACACTAGGATAAAGCACAAGGCCATAATGTGCTAGCTTTTTGAGACTATACAATGACGCATGTTATGTGTGAAAAATGCTCGTTGTATACACAAGAATCTGAGTTCAAGACTCAGTCACTCAAATTCTTATGCTTTGAATATTTTTCACTATGTAAAGGTTCAAGACGGTGTTCACCTTTATTTATGCATAACATTATTAGTTATTATTCTGTATGCCCAGTATGTTTGTCAATTGAATATTTTTGTTAAAAATTAGTATGGGATTATTAGAATTTTTTAACATATATATATATATATACATTAATGTGAGATAATAAATTTTTTTTAGGAAAAGAATTGTATTTATTTAATTTGGTGTGTCAAATCCTATCTTTGACTTGGTCTACTTAATCTCATGAATCCCTCCTCTATGCTCAATTTAAGTGATTTGATCCACTTTTCTTCCTTCCCATTTTTGATACATAACGTATACTTACCTTTTGAATATATATATATATGAATATATATAAATATATGTGTGTGTATATATATATATGGTGTAGACATGTAAGTATTATGTACACAAAAAGGAACAAAAAATTAACAAGAACTTTACTTATAGTCTTTCTCTCTCTCTAGAATCTATCATTCTTTTTGTCCTTTCAAGACATTGAGTGTTTGATTATAGAATTTGACAATTGCTTCACAGTGGTTTTCATGAATGTCAAATTCTGGTAGTCACTTGATAAATTGACATTTGCTTATTATTTTCGGGGCATTACAGAATTATTTGTGCTTTCGGTGTAGTTCTTTTTCTATTCAGTTTAGTGCATAAAATTGGATAGAATTATCAGTGTATATTGGGTTGTTGTATCCTGGAGGTTGACCACTATCCTTTGCATCGGTGAAAAGACCGAGGAGGCACGAAATCAACCTTAAAGATAGCGACTTGGTTCGCGTCTCAGCCCTTTTATATTTGGATTCCAATTTGAAGATCTTTTTGGTACGATTATCAACAGTTATATTAGATACACAGTTTGATCTTGTTATTGTTTATTAGAAATACCCATTTCCCATATACTAGTAAAATGATTGTATCATTGCTTAGAATGTATCATACATTCTTGTGCGTAGTTGCTTTGGTACTAAATGATTGTATCATTTGAAAGGACCGTTGCTACCGAAAATCATGATTTTTGAATGGTACAAGTCATTAGGATCCTTATTATAGAAAACTAGGGGTGGACACGAATAGAGCCGTTCAACAAGGGTTCGAAGCTCAGCTCGATAAAGGCTATGCTCGGTTTACTCATTTGAGTTCATGAACACGATCGATTAGGGCTCACGAGTAAGCTCGTGAAAAAGCTCGTTAATCGGTTTGATAAAGAGCATGTATAGTGACTTTTATGTATATATTTATTATAAAACTATAAAATTTTAGAGAAAATGTGACAAATCTCATAAATAGGGTTAATAAATGACTGATTTATCATTAAACTATATAGTTTTAAAGGGAGCGCGAAAAAACTCGTTAAAAAGCTCGCGAGAAAGCTCGTGATCATTTGAAGCTTGGCTCATTTGAGCTCATGAGCAAGATCACGAGCTCGTGAAAAAGCTCGCGAACAAGCTCGGCTCATGTCCACCCCTACAGAAAACCATTATTTTTTGAAGAGTAATGCTACAGAGTACAGACACAACACATTGCACAACACAAAGCACATCAGGGATTTAAATGCCTTGCACCTTGTGCTGTTTGAATTTTTCACACTTTTCTATGCACCACTTACACAACACAGAGTACAGACATTTAAAGCTTACTGTGTTTTGTGTTGTGTAATGTGTTATGCAATGTGTTGTGTCTGTAACATTACTCTTTTTTGAATGGTACAACATTCTAAACACCTTGTTCGGTTTAGTATTTTTAGACAACTTCTTGCTTGGTTCAGAGGAGATTCCTTCTCAGGTCTTTGCTCATGCTATGGCTGATTGTTCTTCTATTATAATGCAATAAAATCTCAGTTGGCTATAAATAAAAATAAAAAAAATTAAAATAAAAAATTTAAAAAAAAAGACGCAAAATAAACTTAAAGATAAAATGCTTCCTTGAGTCACTAAAAGAGAAGACATATCGAGCGTGCTGTAGTCCAATTAGCATAGTCTCTCTCTTTCCAGTGGGGAGAGAAAGAGTTCGAATGAGTGTCCTTTGTTGAGCTTTGCTGTGGGCCAGTATGGGCTTTAGAGTTAAGTTGAGTCTGGGGTGATGGGTGGGTATGGGTATGGGTGTGGGTGGGTGTGTAAGTGTGTTGAGGGGTGGGGGGGATGGCGGCAGTGTGGTGAAGGTGTGTGCGCGCGCAATCTGGATTAAGGTAAAGTATAAAAATTAAATTAAAAAAATTAAAAAAAGAAAAAAAGAAGAAGACATTCTTGATTAACTAAAAATGTGTAATTGCCGAGAAAATGATAGCATGTGATTAAGGCTTAGTTTGGCTCCCACGTGGCTTTTAAAAGTAATTTATGAAATTTATTATTAAGTTGTTTGATAATTTTGTACAAGTGATACATTACTTTTTTTTTTTAAAAAAATCATAAAACCAAAAAATAACCATGAGCTTTTAAAAGCTCCATTCTAGAGCTTTTAAAATCCCTCCCCCCAACCAAAAAACAAAAAAGCTCTAAGTTCAATTTTTACAAAACTCATAAACTAGTTACCAAATAAATTAACATAAAATTGTGCTTTAAAAAAAAAAGCACCAAAGTAGAGGCCAAACTAAGCCTAAGCAGGGCAAAATTGAGTGTATATATATATATATATATATCATATACACACCTCATATACTATATCTATTAATTGCATCATTTTATTGTTTGAAACTACACTTCACATGCCAACCCATCAAAGTAAAATGTTATGGGCCACTCCACAAAACAATAAAAGTGTACATGACCCAACTAATCACCTAGAAAGTAATATTGTTCAAGTAGTTGGTGGCAGCTTTTATTCCCACTATTACTGTCACAGCCCGGTCCCACAATAGCGGAACCGGAGCCCGTGGCACGCCACTGAGGCTAAACCAATTCATTAACGTTCCCAAATCTTAGGTTTGAAGAACACACGCAGCGGAAAAACAAAACACATTTTAAAACCAGAGGTTCAGTCGACTGCTCAGTCGACTGCACAGTCGACTGCTCAGTCGACGGAGGCGGGCAGGGATTTTTATATCAAATTTCAGTCGACTGAAATAGGAGGTCCAGTCGACTGCTGAGGGGTCCAGTCGACTGCCGAGGGGTCCAGTCGACTGCTTCTGCTAAAAAATGAAGCAGTTGCTAACAGACTCAGGGGTTCAGTCGACTGCTCCCCTGGCAGCAGCCCAAATTGCAGAAAACCAAGTTTTAAAAGCTTTCTAACCATCACCAATGATCAACCATTCAATCCAAACTCGAGCCAAAGTAATTCTAGCTGTATTAAAGTATTACCAAACATAATTACAACATGTTATAGTCTAATACAACGATTTAAAATTTATTCTAACATACTAAGCTAAACATGGTTTAAAACAACCAAAATCTTATTACAACATTTCTATTTTTTTCCAAAACTACAAGATTATCTTTCAAGTTGCCTCACAAGCGAACTCCCAACCCACGTACTCACTTCTCTGATTCCTCGCCAGCATTAACACCTGAAATGGTTATTTGAATAACCACACATATTTCGATTTGTTTAAGCTAAAGCTTAGTGAATAAATCAACATATGTACATGAATGATAAACATGTCCGCATTCACATCTCTACAATTCATACTAGTCGCCGGAGACCCACGTGCCCGTCCATATTCCCAATCCGCGACTCCTCGCCAATAAGTCCACGCGAAGGGGTAAGACCCACGATTCTTTTCTTCAATCGTGCGACCTTAATGCCTATAACGGCTCCACAAAATGGCACGGTGACCACGTGCTCCTTCTGACCCAAATAAGCAACTTAACATGCTCAAATACATATCACCATGCTCGCGGTAATCAAAACATATCACCGTGCTATTGAGCCTACTTATCAATAAAAATGCCCAATATGAACTACACAATATATATCTCTAGAAATTAATACATGCTATTCAAACATAACATGAATACATGCCAAGAAATCATTCCAAAACATAGTTGAATCACTCACCTCCGATTTACGCTCCTATAATTCAATCTGAAGAAAACCCGTGCACAAAGAACGTGCAGAAGTCCGTCTAATACAATTCCTATGGATCAGAATTCCATTTATCAACTTTTATGAAAAATTCTAGAAAATAACTTTTCGGAAAACTTAGCCAAACAGACCCTAACATATATCAAAACGAAGCTCTTACCTCAAGGAGCTCGAATATGAAATCTGGAAGAAAACAGACTGACAGAAGGTCGTCGTTTGGCGTCGCAAAGCTCTAAGCAACTAAATCTCCCTCTAGCCTCCTCTTGGCCTCCTTCTTGGAATTTAGGTTAAGAGTTGTGAAATATCTCAACTCATCTCTATCTATATATAGGCAACATTCTCGGGGAATTACGTTTACCTCCCCACGAGTTTTCAAAACTCCCAAACAGTCTCTGAAACTTTCTATACAGCTTATTCTTAACTTTATAAGTAAAACTTCAAAATTATAAAAGTTTTCGACTAAGTTTCGTTTGGTCGCTAAAACGCGAATTTCTATATGACGTTTCCGAAGTTGCTAATTAGCCTACCAAATTAATAGCGTGTTCATTCGTCCTCACCAAGATACTAAATCTAACATCAGAAATATATTCTAAGCTAGGAAATAATACAGATATTGAAATACACAGGTAAACATTTATTTTCAGATAAACATTTAAAATGTTCCACAGTGACCGTCTCACACTCGGAGAGACGTCACAACAACAAATTCTAAATCACCACAGTCTCAGAGGGTTCTCTAATACAGACACCCAAATCAACTCGTGAGTCAAAACTCACTCAAACATGTGTCATAAGACACGCCACATCACATTATCATGCATGACAATATGATACAAATGCAATAACACAAATGTGGGTGTTATAATACTCTCTCCCTTAAAAGAAGTTTGTCCCCAAACTTATACCTCGTGTCTCGAAAAGGTGCGGATACTGAGTACGCATCTCATCTTCTATCTCCCACGTCATCTCTTCCGTAGTTTGGCTACGCCATAACACTTTTACTTTCGATATTACTTTGTTCCGCAAGACTTGATCCTTCCGATCCAAGATCTCTACCGGATACGCGACATACGTTAAATCACTCTGAATCTCATTCGGCGTCGGAGTCATCACTTGATCCCTATCCTCCGCTAAGTGTTTGCGTAACAACGATACATGAAACACGTTATGAACTTGAGCATACTCGCTCGGCAAGTTCAAACGATAAGCTACGGGTCCAACCTTTCCAATGATTTCAAAAGGTCCTACAAACCTCGGATTGAGTTTCCCGTATCTACCAAATCTGGTTATTCCCTTTGAAGGTGACACCTTCAAATGCACCAAGTCTCCCACATCGAATTCCAACGGCCGTCTGCGCTTATCGGCATAACTCTTATACCTACTCTGGGCTGTCAGTAACCGTTGTCTAATTACCTTTATCTTATCCGTCGTCTCTTGTACAATTTTCGGCCCTTCAATCTTTCTTTCTCCGACTTCCGTCCAACTAATCGGTGAACGACATACACGACCATATAAAGCTTCATAAGGAGCCATCCCAATACTCGACTGAAAACTGTTGTTATATACAAACTCAATTAACGGTAGGTGGTCTTCCCAATCACCTTGAAAATCAAGTACACATAACCTAAGCATGTCTTCCAAAATCTGGATTACTCTCTCTGATTGACCATCAGTCTGAGGATGAAAAGTTGTACTAAAGTGCAATTTGGTACCCATTACTTTTTGCAAGGCTCTCCAAAACTTCGATGTAAAACTACTATCCCTGTCCGAAACGATAGAAACTGGGATACCATGTAGTCTCACAATTTCGCGAATATACAACTTAGCTAACGTCATCGGCTTAGTCGTTCGAAGTGGTAGGAAGTGCGACGACTTCGTCAAACGATCAACAATCACCCAAATAATAGTGTTCGATCTCTTCGATCTCGAAAACCCACTAACAAAATCCATTGTTATGTGCTCCCATTTCCACTCGGCTATCGGTAACGGTTGTAACAATCCCGAAGGTACTTGGCGTTCGGCCTTTACTTGTTGACAACTAGTACAACGCGAAACATATCGTGCTATTTCCCTCTTCATTCCCGGCCACCAATAAACATGTCTCAAGTCTCTATACATCTTAGTGCTTCCCGGGTGAACGGTATACTTCGTGTTGTGTGCTTCCTCTAGGATGTTCCGTTTCAACTCCTTCTCGTTAGGCACACAAATTCTACCCCTCAATCTCAAAACATCATTCTCAAAAGTAAATCCTGGTTGTTTACCCATTGGAATCTCATCACAAATCTTCTTCAAAGTCACGTCTTGAAGTTGTTTCTCCGTGATCTCGTGAATCAAGAGTGGTTGTGCCACAATCGTCGACATCAATCCACCTTCAATCCTCGGAATCACCTCAAGCTCCATATTCTCCATATCTTGTATCAATTCTTTTTGAGAAGTCAGATCTGATGCGGTGTTGGTTGGTACTTTGCGACTAAGAGCATCGGCGACAACATTCGCCTTGCCCGGATGATACTGAATTGACAAGTCATAGTCCTTCATCAACTCTAACCATCTCCTTTGCCTCATATTCAAATCTCGTTGTGTAAACAAGTACTTCAAACTCTTGTGATCCGTATATATCTCACATTTTTCTCCGTATAGATAATGACGCCAAATCTTCAATGCAAAAATCACGGCGGCCAATTCTAGATCATGTGTTGGATAATTCTTCTCGTGCGGTCTAAGTTGTCTCGACGCATACGCAATGACTTTATCACCTTGCATAAGAACGCAACCTAAACCTCTATACGAAGCATCACTGTAAATAATAAATCCTTCAGTCCCTGACGGAACGGCTAATATTGGTGCTTTCACTAGTCGACCCTTCAACTCTTGGAAACTTTCTTCACATTCTGGACTCCAAACAAAAGCAATATCTTTCCTCATTAACTGTGTCATCGGCATTGCTATACGCGAAAAGTCTTTTACAAATCTCCGATAATACCCAGCTAATCCTAGGAAACTTCTGATGTCTGTCACATTCGTTGGTCTCGCCCAGTTGGTAACTGCTTCTATCTTCTGAGGGTCTACAGAAATTCCCTTTGCCGACACTATATGTCCAAGGAAAGCTATCTCGGTCAACCAAAACTCACACTTCTTCAATTTGCCGAATAATCTCTTTTCACGCAATCGTTGTAAAGCTAATCGCAAATGATGCTCGTGATCTTCTACGCTTTTGGAGTAGATTAGGATGTCATCTATGAACACGATAACGAACTCATCTAAATAATCTTTGAAAACACGGTTCATCAAGTCCATGAAAGCAGCTGGTGCATTAGTCACTCCAAATGGCATAACCAAAAATTCAAAGTGACCATATCGAGTTCTGAAAGCTGTCTTCTCAACATCTTCCTCTTTGACTTTCAACTGATGGTAACCGGATCTCAAGTCAATCTTCGAAAATACCTGAGCCTCTTGTAACTGATCAAACAAGTCATCTATTCGCGGCAACGGATACTTGTTCTTGACGGTCAACTTATTCAATTCCCGGTAGTCGATGCACATACGCATTGTTCCATCTTTCTTCTTCACAAACAAGACTGGAGCTCCCCACGGTGAAACACTCGGTCGGATAAAACCCTTCTCCAACAGTTCTTCTAACTGAACTTTCAGTTCTTTCAACTCTATTGGTGCCATTCGGTACGGTGCTTTGGATACCGGTTGTGACCCTGGTACTACTTCTATGGTGAACTCAAGCTCTCTTTCAATCAATACGTCGGGTAACTCATCGGGAAAAACATCTGAAAATTCTCGAACTACTGAAATGTCTTTTATTAGTGGTCCAAGAACTCGCGTGTCGACAATTGAACATAAGAAACCCGAACAACCCTTCTTCAACATCTTACTTGCTTGAATCGCCGATATCAAGTACGGCGGTACGATCACTCCCTTACCTTGAAAAGTAAACTCTTCTCGTCCTGACGGATAGAAACTAACCCGTTTCCGTTCACAATCGATTCTGGCTTGATTAATCGACAACCAATCCATACCCAAGATAACATCAAAGTAATTCACCGTCAACGGAATCAAATCAACGCTCAAGACTTTATCACCTATCTTGATCTCACTTGACTTGAATATCGAAGAAGTAACTAGCGGTTCACTACTAGGCAATGATACACACAAGTCGTATCCTAGCGGTTCTGACTTAACAGTCAAGTGCTTAACAAAATCACGTGATACAAATGAATGCGTCGAACCAGAATCCATAAGTATACGTGCAGGATACGAACAAATAGGAAGAATACCTGATACAACGGTATCATCCGTATTCCCCGGCCTGAGCTGGAAGTATCGTCCTTGTTGTTGTGTGACTCCTTTCCCTTTGTCCACTCGAGGTTCTACCCTTGATCCGCTTGGCACACTCGATGCCCCGGTACTCATTCCCGGTTGTCTCTTACTTGGACAGTTCTTTGCTATGTGTCCCGGTTGTCCACACTCAAAACACTTTCCTCTCGTTTCTGGGTTATAGCTCTTGGCGTTCGAGGTTGTGTTTGGTGTAGTCGAATTTGCGTTCAAAGGACAATTCCTAGACACATGCCCCAATTGTTTACAATAAAAGCAAGTGATCAATTGATGGCAGGTTCCTCTATGTCGCACGTTACATGTTGGACACAACGGTCTCGAATCTCTATCAAACACACTTCCTCCTTGACTACCCATATTCGATCCTGAACCTTGAGTAAACGGTTTCTTCGCATTCCCTTGACTCTTGCCCCTATTGTCATTTGCTCTCTTCCCTTGTTGTCCCTGTCGATATCTATCGACACTTTTCTCAGCAATACGGGCAGCTTCCTCAACGAGAGAAACGGTCGGGTGTTGCAACATGTCCACACGGCCACGGATATTCTCTCTAAGCCCTTCCTCAAACTTACGAGCTTTATCCCTATCAGTTGGAACGGTAGTTTTCCCAAATCGTAACAAGGCATTGAAACGAGAAACATACTCACCTACGGTCATATCTCCCTGAATCAGACTTGCAAACTCTTGACGTTTCTGAGTATAAGCAGATTGTGGAAAGAAGCGTTTGTTGAATTCTTCTTTAAATGCTTCCCACGTAGTTGGTTTCCTTTGTTCAAGCACGTTGTTCCACCAATCCAATGCTTCGCCCATCAACGTATCGGATGCGCACAAAATTTTCTCCTCATGATCGGTACATATTACCTGACGGAAATGTCTTTCCATGTCCATCATCCAATGATCGGCCAAATCTATGTCAACTTGTCCATGATACAAGGTCGGTTTCCGCTTATGAAACTGTTCCACGATTGTGTGTTGAGGTCGCGGTGTCGATGGTGCATTGACATAACGAATTTCCACTTGTGGAGGCTGAACGTTCATCTGTTCTCTTTCACTTACCGCTTGTATGAAATTTCCCACCATGTTCACTATTTGGTCCATCCGCGAATGCGGTGACAATTCTCTTGGTAGATCAGCCATAACGTTTCAAATATTACCCCTGTTGAGTTCAATGCATAATGACCATGCATGCTATGCCGCAATATAGATATATGTGCACAGTTCATCACAATCAACAAATGCTAATGCATGAAGCATTTATACAATGATAATCATATCCTTACAATTACACACTCCACTCGACGTCACTCAGCATATATAACGTCACTCGTTCCCAAGGCTCTAAACTTATGCTCTGATACCACTAAATGTCACAGCCCGGTCCCACAATAGCGGAACCGGAGCCCGTGGCACGCCACCGAGGCTAAACCAATTCATTAACGTTCCCAAATCTTAGGTTTGAAGAACACACGCAGCGGAAAAACAAAACACATTTTAAAACCAGAGGTTCAGTCGACTGCTCAGTCGACTGCTCAGTCGACGGAGGCGGGCAGGGATTTTTATATCAAATTTCAGTCGACTGAAATAGGAGGTCCAGTCGACTGCTGAGGGGTCCAGTCGACTGCCGAGGGGTCCAGTCGACTGCTTCTGCTAAAAAAATGAAGCAGTTGCTAACAGACTCAGGGGTTCAGTCGACTGCTCCCCTGGCAGCAGCCCAAATTGCAGAAAACCAAGTTTTAAAAGCTTTCTAACCATCACCAATGATCAACCATTCAATCCAAACTCGAGCCAAAGTAATTCTAGCTGTATTAAAGTATTACCAAACATAATTACAACATGTTATAGTCTAATACAACGATTTAAAATTTATTCTAACATACTAAGCTAAACATGGTTTAAAACAACCAAAATCTTATTACAACATTTCTATATTTTTCCAAAACTACAAGATTATCTTTCAAGTTGCCTCACAAGCGAACTCCCAACCCACGTACTCACTTCTCTGATTCCTCGGCAGCATTAACACCTGAAATTATTATTTGAATAACCACACATATTTCGATTTGTTTAAGCTAAAGCTTAGTGAATAAATCAACATATGTACATGAATGATAAACATGTCCGCATTCACATCTCTACAATTCATACTAGTCGCCGGAGACCCACGTGCCCGTCCATATTCCCAATCCGCGACTCCTCGCCAATAAGTCCACGCGAAGGGGTAAGACCCACGATTCTTTTCTTCAATCGTGCGACCTTAATGCCTATAACGGCTCCACAAAATGGCACGGTGACCACGTGCTCCTTCTGACCCAAATAAGCAACTTAACATGCTCAAATACATATCACCATGCTCGCGGTAATCAAAACATATCACCGTGCTATTGAGCCTACTTATCAATAAAAATGCCCAATATGAACTACACAATATATATCTCTAGAAATTAATACATGCTATTCAAACATAACATGAATACATGCCAAGAAATCATTCCAAAACATAGTTGAATCACTCACCTCCGATTTACGCTCCTATAATTCAATCTGAAGAAAACCCGTGCACAAAGAACGTGCAGAAGTCCGTCTAATACAATTCCTATGGATCAGAATTCCATTTATCAACTTTTATGAAAAATTCTAGAAAATAACTTTTCGGAAAACTTAGCCAAACAGACCCTAACATATATCAAAACGAAGCTCTTACCTCAAGGAGCTCGAATATGAAATCTGGAAGAAAACAGACTGACAGAAGGTCGTCGTTTGGCGTCGCAAAGCTCTAAGCAACTAAATCTCCCTCTAGCCTCCTCTTGGCCTCCTTCTTGGAATTTAGGTTAAGAGTTGTGAAATATCTCAACTCATCTCTATCTATATATAGGCAACATTCTCGGGGAATTACGTTTACCTCCCCACGAGTTTTCAAAACTCCCAAACAGTCTCTGAAACTTTCTATACAGCTTATTCTTAACTTTATAAGTAAAACTTCAAAATTATAAAAGTTTTCGACTAAGTTTCGTTTGGTCGCTAAAACGCGAATTTCTATATGACGTTTCCGAAGTTGCTAATTAGCCTACCAAATTAATAGCGTGTTCATTCGTCCTCACCAAGATACTAAATCTAACATCAGAAATATATTCTAAGCTAGGAAATAATACAGATATTGAAATACACAGGTAAACATTTATTTTCAGATAAACATTTAAAATGTTTCACAGTGACCGTCTCACACTCGGAGAGACGTCACAACAACAAATTCTAAATCACCACAGTCTCAGAGGGTTCTCTAATACAGACACCCAAATCAACTCGTGAGTCAAAACTCACTCAAACATGTGTCATAAGACACGCCACATCACATTATCATGCATGACAATATGATACAAATGCAATAACACAAATGTGGGTGTTATAATTACTGAGGATGATCTTATTATTACATGTGGATTTCCATTCCAATAGGTTATTTAATGTGATCGTTACACTGCGTGATGTTTATTATGAGTCTTCCATTATTATAGTACTCAGGAGGAATTCACATAATACTCAAATCTAAACGGTAATCACATAAGTGTGACAGTTACATGAGATAATTTCTCATCCCATTAGGAGTACAAAATTTAGAAAGTATAACATGATTACTCTGAATGAAATAGCGGTGGTTCAGGGATCCAAAGATTGTTTTAGTTTTAGGGTTCCATCACCTCACCCATTGTTTCGAGCATTTTCAGTAGTAGTTAAATAGTATTTTTTTTCTTTCCCTTCTTCATGTTGAACTCATATTGTGTCATTCATATTATATAGTACATATTTTAGCAAATCTAGTCTAATTGTACATCTCAAAAGAAATGTTATTTCTTTGTCTGTATTGAGAAAAGTAATTTTTGTGTACTGTTGATAATGCCAAATTATAGTACAGCACAAAAAAAAAATTAAATAAAACAAATTAAAAAAACTAAAAACAAAAATAAAATAAACTTTCAATAGTGTGCTAAAGCTCATGGCAAATTATAGGCATATATATATATACTATATCTTATGCCAAATCACAAGATATAGCATTGTTATAATTTGACATGGATTTAATCACACTATTGGAGTGGTATTTTCAAGAGGTTATGCTTCAATTCAACTATGGCATGAGCTTTAGCATATCCATTTGATCAATGCTCTTATTATCTCAGTGCAAAATATAGTCGAAAGCAGAAGTTTATACATTAGAAGAACCAATTATAGGAGTTCGCTCTTAAGTCACTCTTCGGGCCTTGAGGTGACTTCGGGTCGGTTTGTATATGATTCAAAAAATTTCAGAGTAGGTCCTGGGTGGGTTTAGGGATGGCAATTTCCTCCACCCCGTTAGTAATCCGCTTCACTCCGCTCCTAATGGTAAGGAGTTGGAGTCCATAAAACTGTAAAGGAGTAGAGTTGGTATGATAAAACAAAACTCCTGTAAGAGTAGGAGTGGCTTTGGGAAGAACCCCTAACTGCTACTAACCCACTCCTCCTTCGACCTGATTATTCTACAAATTTACTAAACTACCCTTAGTACTATAAGTAATTTATCCCATTGGTAATCCGCTTCACTCCTACTCTCGATTGTGTTTTAATCATGTTATGATTTGCTACTTTGCTATATTTTGCAACACTTTAATCTCGTTATATAGTGTTTCAAATACATTTTTGTTGTGAATGAACTTCTGATTGTAGATCTTTTTGATTTTTTAAATTAATGTATAAATTGGTAAATGGAGTAAGAGTGAGATGGAGTGGAGTAAGAGTACTGGACAGGAGTTGGTATACTTAATGAATAGAAATGGAGTGGAGTAAGAGTGACCATATATATATATATATATATAAATATACAAGCAAAAAGGAGTAGGAGAATGCATTCCACCCGGTTCATTTAGGAAAAAAATTGGTCAAATTATACTTTAGTCCATTAAACTATACATCTGTTTTCAATTGGGTCCATAAACTTTTTTTTTTGCAATTTGGTCCATGAACTTCAAAAATTCATTCAATCAAACCTAAATTCTGACACTGTTAACTTAAATTATTAGAAATTGTCACGTACATTACGCGTAATGCTTACTTGTCACATGTTAGGTTAAGACAAACACGGGAGACTGTGAATGGCTAAAAAATTATGTGATTTTGGGTATAATTGAGTGCAATTTTGGATCTAGTCGAATGTGTTTTCGAATTTGATTGAACGCTATTTTGGATCTGATTGAACGCAATTTTTTGCACTGTTCACAATCTTCCGTGTTTGCCTTAACCTAACATGTGACAGGTAAGCATTACGCGCAACGTACGTGTCAATTTCTAATAGTTTAAGCTAACAGTGTCAGAATTTGGATCTGATTGTATGAATTTTTGAAGTTCAAGGATCTAATTGCAAAAAAAAAAATTTATGAACCCAATTAAAAACATACTATAATTTAATAGTTTAAAGTGTAATTTGTCCAAAAATTTTTGATCAATATGATCGTTCTTGTCCAGTCAACATCGAATCAAAAGTTGAATAATGCAATTATAATCGACAAATATATATATATATATATATATAAAATCAGGCTCTAGAGTGAACAAGGTAGAGTGAATATATCCCGTAAACATTTTTTTTTGCCTGAAAAAATCCGCGGGTCATTGGGGCGCGCAGGTCAACGGGCAGCCCGCGAGTTTTTATAAAACAAAAAAAAATGTTTATTAAATATATTCACTATACTCTCTTCACTCTAGAGTCTGACTATCTATATATATATATTCTCCATATACCATTCAAAACACACACTCTTACATATCTCAGTTGTGCCTAACGTACTTGAATGGGCAACATGATGACCCTTTGTTGCATTATTAACATCCCGACAAAGAAAAAGTAGGCCATGTTACCTTTTTTTTTTTACGTCATTTCAATATCATGAAAATTTGCAACCACAAAAAAGAGAACTATTAGAGACTTCTTGTTTCGAAATGATATCACTTTTGTGATTCCATATATATATATGTGTAGAGCCTACCAACTTCAATAATTACTTGGGCTTAGTTTGGTCAGCATTGTGGAGCTTTTTTTTTTTAAGTTATAATTTTATATTAATTCATTTGGTAATTAGTTTATGAATTTTATAAAAATTGAACGTAGGACTTTTTTGGGAGGAGCTTTTAAAAACTCTAAAATGAGCTTTTAAAAGCTCAATGTTGCTTTTTGGTTTCATGATACCTTTTTGAAGAGTAGTGTGTCACTTGTATAAAATGATCAAACAACTTAATAATAAATTTCATAAGCTACTTTTAAAAAACCACGTGGGGGCCAAACTAATCCTTATTCCTCATGGATCTCTAAAGCGGTTTTTTTTTTGTAAGTAAAATCTTTTACTATGTCAATCTCAGAGCCTTGGAAGTTAATTAGACCTTCATATTGGCTACGGCCTATGGGATATAATTTACACAAATAAAACTATATATTGATTTATATTTACAAGTTCATGTAACGTTATGTTTTATTTCTTCAAATGTTAAAGTTACTTTTGACGGAGTTTTTATTTAGTTTCATTCTCATTTACTAAAAATTAATATCATTTAATATATTTTAAAAGAATTAACTCTTGATTTTTACTCATATGAGCGAAAACGTAATGTAAAGAAAGCTGCATCAACAATTTTAGCCTTTTGAAGTTAAATGCAAAGATAAACTTGACAATCAACACGAAATCAGTACTTAAACCAAACTAGTTTTTTACACACTTTGACATATCTTTATGTACATATAGTCAATTGAATTTTGATTTCATTCTTAGGGTTGATACATATAATTCATTATATATTTGTTCCCTGGTAGTCATAGCTCCACTTTGAAACACACACAAAAAAAGAAGAATACGCCCACAATTGTTGACTGAACCACAGACACTTTTGTTGCAAATTTTGCTGCATTTCCATTTCCTGCCCCTAGCTCATTGGCAATCCTTACTCTTGTCAATTTGCATCACATCAAAATTAAGAAAATATTAAAGAAATAATTGTCACAAATAATTAGGACATACAAGACCTTCAGGTGCTTTAGGAAGGAAATGTTTAGTAATAGTGTTTCACATATTTAAGGTTGTCTTTGGTACATGCATGAATTTATATTTAAGGTTGTCTTTGGTACATGCATGAATTTAGTGAGCATATATAAAACAGTAAGCACAAACTTTTCTTTTCTTTTGATCTAAAAGGAAAGCAACGGAACAAAAAAAATATATAGGAACTGCTAGAAATTTGGATGAGAATAAATTAAAAGTTTTAAATTTTGTGAGTTAGTTCAATTCCTCGTTTCTTAAGTTCCCATTTATTTTGAAAATTTGTGACTTATGACGTGAGTTAAGCATGAAATTTCTTTTGAATTTTTTTTTTCCCCCCTTTAATTTTCCTTTTCTTCTCTAAATCCACATAACCAAACAAAACCCAAAACGAATGGGGCAAAAATCTTCCGGTGGATCATAGAATATCTTTTTTTTATTAGTAACGATTTTAGAATTTCGGTTGAATGCTTCATGTTCATCCTTTTTTATTCATTTATTATTATTATTATTATTTTTTTTTTTTGTGCTTTGCTCAGGGTGAATGACTATTTAATTTGCATTAGTACTAGGGACCAACACTAACAATTACAATAGGACAAAAAGGAGATGGAGATTAGGGTAATACTTGGGACACATCTGAAGACACAATTTTTGAGACACAACTCAAAAAATGTGTCTATCTCTCTCCTCTGTCTTTGGACCCACACTAACATCACACGAGAGAGATAGACATATCTCTCAGATTATATATATCCCAAAAATTGTGTATTTGGGTATGCCTCAATCTTAATCTTACTTTGGAGATTATAACAATTAAGTACCCGGTTGCAGCAAAGAAGGCGAGAGTAAACATCATTTCCATGTTAATGCTCATGCCGCTAAATCTTTGACAAATACATGTACACTCAGTCTAATTAAACCACAAAATTAACGGTTATCCAGCTCTGTTAATCTCAGAGCCTTGGAAGTGAATTAGGCTTAGTTTGGCCCCCACGTGGTGCTTCTCCTTTTTTAAAGCACAATTTAATGTTAATTCATTTGGTAACTAGTTTATGATATTTGCCAAAATTGAACTTAGGGCTTTTTTGAAGGGAGCTTTTAAAAGCTCTAGAATGGAGCTTTTAAAAGCTCTAGAAAGCTCAATGTTGCTTTTTGGTTTCATGATGTCTTTTTGAAGAGTAGTGTGTCACTTGTATAATACTATCAAACAACTTAGTAATAAATTTCATAAGCTCCTTTTAAAAAGCCACATGGGGGCCAAACTTATAATACTATCAAACAACTTAGTAATAAATTTCATAAGCTCCTTTTAAAAAGCCACATGGGGGCCAAACTAAGGTTTAGTTTGGCCCCCATGTGGCTTTTTAAAAGGAGCTTATGAAATTTACTACTAAGCTGTTTGATAATTTTGTACTAGTGACACACTACTCTTCAAAAATATATCATGAAACCAAAAAGCCACCTTGAGCTTTTAAAAGCTCCATTCTAGAGCTTTTAAAAGCTTCCCCAAAAAAGCTCTAAGTTCAATTTTTACAGAGCGCATAAACTAGTTACCAAATGAATTAACATGAAATTGTGCTTTAAAAAAGGAGAAACTGGCCAAACTAAGCCTAAGCCTTAGACCTTCACCTTGGCTACGGCCTATGGGGTACTATTAACACAAATGAAAAAATTGTTTTTTTTTTTTTTGGCTGAACAATTGATTTATATTTACAAGTACATGTAACGTTATGTTTTATTTATTCAAATGTTGAAGTCACTTTTGACGGAGTTATTATTCAGTTCCATTCTTATTTCCTAAAAATTAATATCATTTTAATATATTTTAAAAGAGTTAACTCGTGATTTTTACTCATATGAGCGAATCGTAGTGTAAAGAAGGCAGCATCAACAATTTTAGCCTTTTTAAGTTAAGCGCAAAGATAAACTTGACAATCAACATGATATCAGAAATCAAGCTAGTTTTTTACACACTTGAGAGATGGAGTAAATATTTTTGTATATATAGTGTTACACATAACGTCTCAATTGAGTTTGATTTCATTCTTATGGTTGATACATAATTCATTATTCTTTCTAAGCCCAAATATATATTTGCTCCCTGGTAATCATAGCTCCACTTTGAAACACAAAAATGAACAATAATGATACACCCACGTCTCCAATCATACATCCAACCATATTTTATGCTTTAAATACATGTACTATGTGTTATTTGATTTTTTCATATTTTTCTGTGCACTACTTACACAGCACATGATACATACATTTAAATAAAAGATATGATTAGAGGTGTGATTGGATATATATGTGTATCATTATTAAAAAAAGATGTGTTGATATGGTATTTTCTTCGGAAAACCAAAGAGTGGCAAATGTGCCATGAAGAAAAATGAAATGTTTTCCAACTTATGACTTATTATTTGGGGAGCAATGATAGATGCACAACAAAAATCCACAACTAATTGCACAACCTGTTTAAAATTGTTGGACTTCGTGCTGAAAAAACTGTACACACAAAAAGACAAAAAAAATGGATGTACAGCTTTTTCAGCACGAAGTCCAATAATTTTAAGCAGGTTGTGCAATTAGTTGTGGGTTTCTGTTGTGCATCTATCATTTTCCATTATTTGGACTAGGAGTACTTGACCACTTTTGAACATGCTTGATTGCTTTCTCAGCCTGCAATTCAACCCACAAGAAACATATGTAAACATCAATATATATATATATATGGCCAATATTATAGTTTGCACACCAGTTCCTCAGAAAATCATGCATCCCACCCCAAACGCCCTGATATTTTTGCCATTCATAAGTGCGTCAATATCGTAAATAAATACCTAAACTCATTTTTCAAACTTTATACTTATAAGATAATGTCCTGTTATCACAATTCATCAAGTATATATGATAGGATTTTTTTTTCATACGGAGGAGGAGGGACGAGGTTCGAATCCCGAACCTATTCATTGAAGGGGGCTGATTATATATGTGAAGTTCTTTGCCACTAAGCAATGCCGACCTATACCGTTGTTTTTTACATTTACAAGAAAAGTCTTACCACCTAATTAAAAATGAGAACACTAATGTTATTACAAAATAATGCATTAAATTAATTATTCAACATATGATGTATATAGCCTCTCAATTAATGCAGTATTTGGGGGTAGAGAGAATTTATGTGTGCATCTAGAACTACCCATTAATATAACCTCAATCATGTGTGTTCAAGTATATTACACAACAAAGTGGTATCAAAGCTGTTGGTTATTGTTATTTATTGTCTTGTGTGATTAAATGGAGGAGTCATCACATTCGATGATTAAGTTTACGGCTTCAAATTATGCAATTCGGAAGCCAAGAATAGAATATATTATCTACTGTAAAGATTTGTATGATCCTATTGAGGGCGATTCGGTCAAGTCTACAAATACGTCTGCTAAGGACTGGGAAAAATTAAACAGGAAGATAGTGGGTCATATTAGAAAATGGGTTGACCACACCGTATTTCACCACGTTGCCCAAGAAGTTAAAAATTAGAGTCTATGTATGAGAGGAAAACCGCACAGAACAAAGCTTTCTTGATTCGAAGGCCTGAGAACTTGAAATTCAAAGATGGGAATTCCGTTGCCAAGCACTTGAGTGACTTTCAGAGTCTGGTAAATCAGTTGGCTACGATGAAGATGGTCTTAGATGGTGAATTTCAAGCTTTGCTATTGTTGAGTTCTTTGCTTAACACTTGAGAGACGTCGGTTGTCTCGTTGAGTAATTCAGCTCCCAATGGTAAGCTGACTTTGGTTATGGTTAAAGACAACATGTTTAATAAGGAATCAAGGTGGAAAGATACGGGTACGGATCAGACACAGACTCTTGTCATGGAGAACAGAGGCAGGAATCCGAACAAAGGGTCTTGAAAGGACATAAATATCGTAGTAAGTCCAGGAATAGCAGAGGTATGTCATAGATGAGAGGAGCCTTTTTAAGCTATTACTGTAACAAGGAAGGTCACAGGAGCAAAAATTGTAGAATTCATAAGAGAGATTAGAAATGGGGTAATACTGAGAAGAAGTAGAATACAAGAATATTACAGCTACACTTTTTGAGGATGTGGTGGTACTCTCATTTGGAGATGAGGAGTGCTTATATGTTACAGATAGTGATGTTGAGTGGGTTGTTGATACAGCCACCTCCTACCATGGTACTCCTAGGAGAGAGTTCTTCACCTCGTACAAAGTCGGTGTCACGCCCCGGAGCAGCATAAATAGAGAAAAATAAATTTCCTTTTTGGGTCCATAAGGAATGACAGGTGAAAGTCACTAATAATCCACACCACGCAGTACTAGTCCAAAAAAAAAAACAACAGTAAACAACTGAGAATAACACACAGTGCTAACTATTACAAAATATCAGAGTATGGTCCACAGGATCACAACAGGTCTGAAGACAACAAATGCCCAAGTACCCGCTAACAAAAGGTTTAACAGAACAGCCGAAAAGAAATCTAACTATAACATCTTCAGTCTTCAACTGGCATAAGGATAATCCTTCCTGGCGTAACCGTCATCGGTGGGGCCCTCCTCTGGATAATAGTCATCAGTGTACTAGTCCTTACCTGCAGAATAAGGGGCAGGATATTCTGGACGGGGAAAGTCCAGGCAATAAAAGGCCGTCAGCTTACTGAGAGCTGAGTGAGCATAAACTAACGAGGTACCAATTATCTGAAGTAAACACGAGCTTATAAAAATACGAGTTAACATCTTATTATAAGGATAATATTATCTTGTTCCTCTATTCATTCTTGTAAACCGACCCTTATCGTCTTGTTACTCAAATACCGAACTCAACAGACTCTGATTTCCATGAACAGACTCAATCGTTTAACTCTAGGGATACACCCTTATTCTGTCCATCGCTTTTAAGAGCAATATATCCTGCTCACAGCATGTCATGGACTCCACGTCAGTCTGTCCCCAGCTTTTAAGAACAATGGTCCTGTTCACCGCATTTCAGGGATATAACGTTTCGAACAAGGCATATCAATCTATTGCCACGACTCAACGTCATCTACTAGTGATCCCAAGCTCACCGCTTTTAAAAACAATGGTCCTGTTCACCGCTTTTAAGAGCATATCCCAGATCATCCAGTCTATCTTAAGACTTCTTGGTCCAGCTCACCGCTTTTAAGAACCATGTATCCGGTTCATCGCTTTTAAGAGCATATCATGACCAATCGTCCATCCACGTACCATTCCCAGAACTTACCAAACCTACTTACGTTTCATTCTACATCGACACATGAAAAATTCCCAATGTGGCCTGACTACTTGGATTAAAAGAAAACGGACATCAAATTCATATCAGAAACAACACGTCACCCACGTCTTCATATTACTTTTTATTCATTATCCATAAATCTTTGGTGTCACATTACTCTTGTCTACCCCATAGTCGCATAATGGAATTCCGAATTAGAAATCGAACAACTAAACCTCTTATATAATAAATAGGCAAAGGAAACCATGTTCTCATCATGTCAATCGATTGGGACTAAGTTCAATCGATTGGTATCAAAATCATATCAATTGATTGAGAACATGTCAATCGATTGGTATCTGAAAAGTGTCAATCGATTGAAATCCTATTCAATCGATTGGGATGTCAATCAATTGAAATCCTATTCAATCGATTGGTATACAACTGATGTCAATCGATTGAGATTATGTCAATCGATTGGTACTATGTCTTCTCCAGCAGATTGTAAAAATAGCATATATAAACGTACACTACAAGCATTTAACCCATCTAAACTTCATAATAACTTATATAAACTTCATATAGAGGGACCAAGTGAGTTAGAACTCACTTAGGGTGCGTTTGTGTGTGTTCAAAGCTTGAAATCTCCAAGCTCTCTCTTTCCTCCTCCTTTCTTTTCTGTCCAGCCCTCTCTCTGTCTCTCCTTCTTCCTCATTTCTTCTTCTTGTCCTCCCCTTCGTCGTCTTCCAGCTGCCAAGGCAGTGTGTGTGTGTATATAGATATAGATATAGATAGATATATGTATGTATATATCTCACAAGAGGTATGTCTCTCTCTCTCTCTCAAGGCTGCCAAAATGACCCAAGGCCATAAATATGGACGAGTATATATAGGGGTTAAGAGTGCCACACGTTTAAAGCTGAAGGAAAGAAGAAAACTTATCTCAGGTTATGTCAATCGATTGGGACTAAGTTCAATCGATTTGCAATAGATATTTGTAGTTAATCGATTGGAAAAAATGTCAATCGATTGGGATGAATGGCAATCGATTGGGATAATGACACATCATCACTTTTAGTCGATTGAATGTCAATCGATTGGGATACTTATCAATCGATTGGTATCAAAAAGTGTCAATCGATTGGGAAACTTATCAATCGATTGGTATCAAAATTTACCAAAAGGAAGAGAAAGTTTATATGAGTATAGAAATGAAATACCGGGTCTTATTAATATACCAAAATACAGGGTATTACATCATCCACCACTCAACAAAAGATTTCGTCCTCGAAATCAAAAGCAATAAGGTTAAAATAAAAATGAAAACTTCTCGCGCATCTCTGACTCTAGTTCCCACGAAGCTTCTCCTTCATCATGATGTTTCCACTGAATTTTGACTAACGGAATCTCCTTGTTCCTGAGTTTCTTGATTCCTCGATCTAGAATACGAACAGGTCCTTCATTGAACGTAACGTCGCTGTTGACTTCGATATCCTCAAAGTTGATCTCATGCGCAGGGTTGTGAACACACTTCCTCAGCATACTGATGTGAAAAACGTTGTGCACTCCTGACATCTTTGGTGGCAACGCAAGGCGATAAGCGACCTTCCCCTTGAGTAATACACTCTAGAATTTTGAATGGTCCGATGAAACGTGGCGATAATTTGCCCCTTTTCTGACCAAATCTGACGATTCCTCGAACAGGTGAAACCTTGAGTAATACGTGATCTCCAACGGCAAACTCCAAGTCTTTGCGTCGCTTGTCAGCATAACTCTTGTAACTGGTCTGGGCTGTCTTCATCTTCTCATGTACGACTTGAATCTTCTCACTGGTTTCTCGTACCATCTCTGGCCCAAGAAGTTGACTATCTCCGACTTCGGTCCAACATAGCGGCGATCGGCAAGGTCTTCCGTACAAAGCTTCGAATGGCGCCATATCTATGCTCGAATGATAACTATTATTATAGGCGAACTCGATCAAAGGTAAGTGTATCTCCCAAGTACTCTCAAAATCAATGACACACGCACGTAACATATCTTCCATCACTTGATTAATTCTTTCAGTCTGTCCATCGGTCTGCGGATGAAAAGCTGAACTCAAATTCAATGTCGTTCCCATCGCTGTCTGGAGACTCTTCCAAAATTCTGCAGTAAAACGCGAATCTCGGTCTGACACAATAGATACAGGCACTCCATGTAATCGTACAACGTGTTGTAGATACATTCGGCTCAAACGTTCTACTGAATACGTCATGCTATAGGCAATAAAATGTGCCGTCTTAGTAAGTCGATCCACAATTACCCATATAGCATCGTGATTCTGCTGTGACTTCGGCAATCCTACCACGAAATCCATGGTTATGTGTTCCCATTTCCATT
The DNA here is from genome assembly GCA_033977485.1 of Hydrangea macrophylla. NCBI lineage: Eukaryota > Viridiplantae > Streptophyta > Magnoliopsida > Cornales > Hydrangeaceae > Hydrangea > Hydrangea macrophylla. The sequence continues at coordinate 76,274,164 of CM066993.1, forward strand.
GAGGAATAGGTAACGGCTGTAGAAGTCCAGGTGGTTTCTGATGTTCTGCCTTTACTTGTTTACAAGTAAGACACTGAGCTACATACTCAGCTACTTCTCTCTTCATTCCTTCCCACCAGAAATTTCTCTTCAAGTCCTTGTACATCTTCATACTTCCGGGATGAATCGTCATCCGTGACTTATGAGCTTCATCCAATATGTCTTTTCGGAGACTTTCTTCATTAGGTACACAGAGTCTACCTTTACATCGTAAAGCTCCGTCGGTACTAATTCTCCAGACTTCTGGTTCCTTGGCTGACATCTTGGCGAACCATAACTTCAAATCCTTTGCTGTCTGTTGAGCCTCTATGATACGACTGATCAAAGTCGGTTGTACCATAAGACATCCAAAATGTTGTCCTTTCATTGGCTCCACTGGCTGAAGATCAAATTCAGCAATTTCTTCCAATGCTCTCCATTCTCTAATTAGTAATGCAGCGATCACTAGCCGAGGTTTACGGCTCAAAATGTATGCTACTACGTTTGCTTTGCCGGGATGGTATTGCAAAGAAAAGTCATAGTCTTTGAGTAATTCCATCCACCTTCGCTGTCGCATATTCAACTCCTTTTGAGAGAACAAATACTTCAAGCTCTTATGATCGGAAAATAGATCAAACTTTTCTCCATAGAGATAGTGTCTCCAAATTTTCAATGCAAACACTATTGCTGCTAATTCCAGATCATGCGTAGGATAATTTTTCTCATGTACCTTCAATTGTCTTGATCCATATGCGATAACATTTCCATCTTGCATAAGCACACACCCGAGTCCTTGGTACGATGCATCACTGTAGATCACATACTTTTCTCCACTCTTAGGTAATGCGAGTACTGGTGCAGAAGTCAATCTTTCTTTTAACTCCTGAAGTGCACCCTCATGCTTGTCTGTCCATTCATACTTCGTCTCTTTCCTGGTTAAGTTTGTCAAGGGTCCTGCTATCTTGGAAAATCCTTCGACAAATCTTCTGTAATATCCTGCTAAACCGAGGAAACTTCTGACTTCGGTCGCATTCGTCGGTCTGTTCCAGCTTAAGACTGCATCAATCTTAGATGAGTCTACCGAAATACCTTCCCGAGATATAACATGTCCCAAGAATTTGACTTCATGTAGCCAAAACTCACACTTGCTGAACTTTGCATACAACTTGCTATCTCGAAGTGTCTACAAGGCAACTTGTAAATGCTCCTTGTGATCCTCTTCTGTCTTTGAGTAGATCAGTATATCATCAATGAACACAATAATGAATTTATCCAGATATAGTCTGAATACTCTATTCATCAAGTCCATAAATACTGCTGGCGCATTCCTCAATCCAAAAGGCATAACTAGAAACTCGTAATGCCCGTATCTTGTCCTGAATGCAGTCTTCGATACATCCTCTGGTCGAACTAACAATTGGTGGTATCCTGAACGTAAATCGATCTTGGAAAAGATCCTAGATCCTTGTAACTGGTCGAATAGATCATCTATCCGAGGTAACGGATATCTATTCTTAATCGTAACCTTGTTCAACTCCCTGTAGTCTATACAGAGTCGAAGTGTTCCGTCCTTCTTCTTTACAAACAGAACTGGTGCTCCCCAAGGCGACGTACTCGGACGAACAAATCCTAGATCCTCGAGTTCTTGAACTTGCTTCTTCAGTTCCAACATCTCGGTTGGTGCCATCCTATATGGAGTCTTAGAAATAGGCAATGTACCAGGTACTAATTCCACGCCGAAGTCTATTTCTCTTTTAGGTGGAAGTCCTTTAATATCCTGAAATACATCTAGAAAGTCTCGTGCAATAGGAATTTGATCCATCGTAAGCTCCGTACTCGTACTAATGATCGTAGCCAAACCACTCGTAAGAAACAGGTGGCTTGTCGGTTGACACTGAAATCTGATCGTCGGCTTTCCTTGTATTGGAAATACAATCGTCCTAGTAGGGCAATCCAAATTGGCACCATATTTAGTTAACCAATCCATCCCTAGGATAACATCGAATTCTGACATCGACAGAACTACCAAGTCTGCTGGAAGATTCCTATCTCCCAAAGTCAATGGACAATCTCTACACACCTTACTCAACTTAACTGTCACTCCCAATGGTGACACAGCATTCAGTGTTGACTCAAGTGTCTGGGGTTCTAAACCCAATTGACGCACAATCTTAACAGCAATAAAAGAACGTACGGCTCCAGTATCAAATAAAGCTTTAACTGGACTATGAAAGAGTACAAGTGTACCTTCCAAATGTTGCTGCTCATCAGCATTAAAGCCTGCTTCTCCTGGAATAATAGCATCCATCCTCGTCTGATCAGGAGGTCCTTGAATTCCTTGCACTGGTGCCCCGTAGTATCCTCCTCGTGGTGCACGACAATCCTTGCTCAAGTGTCCTGGTTTCTTGCAGTTGCGACAGACGATATCTGGCCTACGATTAGGTCTGTAGACGGTGCAGTTCCTTGCAATATGTCCGGGCTTTCCACAGTTAAAACATCCTCCACTATTGCTTGGTGGGGCTGTTAGTAATGCCTGCGGCTGTAGTTCTCGCTGTTGATTTTGCTGGGGTCGATTATAACCTTGCTGAGGTTTCCTGGCTCCTTCCCAGATTCTCTTGTTTCCTTGAAAATTTTCCTGAGGTCTCCATCCTTGGGTATTTCTCAGTGGTCGATTAGGGAAATTTCTCTGTTGAAACCCTCGTGACAACTGAGGTCGATTTGTCTGTGATTGCAGTACTAGATTAGCATCCTTTTCTAATCCTGTAGCAAATCTAACAATTTCCTCATACGACTGGTTCAGATGACCAACCATCATATGTCTGAGGTGGGGGTTCAGTCCTTGGTGAAATCTTTTCACCTTCTTCTGCGGAGTGTCTATCATATGCTGAGCAAATTTGGATAAACGCTCGAACTGTGTTGTGTATTCCCGTACATTCCATCCTCCTTAGATCAAATTGAGAAAGTTCCTTTCCTGTTGATCTCTCTCATCTTCTGGAAAATACTTATCCAAAAATCTGCCTTTGAATGTCTCCCACGACATAGCTCTAGCGGCATTGATCCCAATTGTGGCTTGCTCAGCTTTCCACCAATCTGCGGCGGCATAAGTGAGCTGAAACGTAGCAAGGCGACGTTTCTCTTGTTCGTTGCATTCCAATGCTTCAAATATTAACTCCATCTCTCTTATCCATTGTTCTGCTTTCCATGGTTCTGTTAGTCCATCGAACTTTTCGGGACGTAACCCACGAAAATTTGCTAACAGCTTATCTCCAGTCTGTCTTGGTGGCGGGGGTATAAGAGGTCTTTGGTGGATGGAGTGATTATATGTATCCCCCACATGCTCCATCCTCTGCATAAATGCTTCGAAAATTCCCGTCGGATCCATCCCTTCCGGAATAGGTGCTCCATTACGTGCTTGGTGATTTCTCAAGGGTCCTACCATGATGCTAACGAGTATCGCCTACAAGAGACATATGGATCAGCTGAAAGTCTTCTCGTAGAAACGAACTCAAGATAGAACAAGAAACAGCAAAACTAACCATTTTACTAAACAACACAGCACAACGCAACAACCAAACAATAATAAAAGTACTGCTCGTATATATATATATATATATCAAAAGATGTATCGTATAGTACACACTAGTAAAACCGTGTACCATATGGGACAAGAGTTACAACAACTAAAGTCAGCTAATACTATACAAAGCTATGGTCAATAGCTATCTCTCAAGCTCCCAAAAATCTGATGGACAACATGTCCTAATATAAACTAACAAAATCTACACCCTACCGATCCTGACTCAAAAGTTGTCAGTATCTGATCCTGCTGGTGGTGCCTCGTCCTCTGGGTCTATATCCATCTCCTCGAGTGGATCATCCTCAACTGGTGCAACAAGATCCCCGAATACTACCCCTATATCCCAATCCTCTATCATCTCTGCATCATCGTCCTCCATCACGTCTGCTATCGCCTGGTTAGCGACATCAACAACTACTGCAGCAAAACCATCAGCTATGTCAAGAGCTCCTGCTATAGCCACCTCTCCCATAACAAAATCTGCTGGCTGTGCTACCATCTGAGCTATCCATCCTACTGCCATATCGGCCATGGCTGCCATATGCATAATGGGTCCAGCTAGTATCTGAAGCACAACGGGTACCTCTGGCACAACTATCTCCTCGGGGTCATCCTCCTCATCTACTACTACGTCTGCCTCAATAGCCTCTGGGTCTAGTACTGGATCCTCTGGCTCAAACTCTGGCTCTTCGGGGTCATCCTCAGGTTCATCATCTGCATCGTCTGCATGCTCATCCTCTACTGGGTCCTCGTCATCTATCGGCTCCTCCTCTCCATCTCCATCCATGTCCTCATCGGGATGCTCATCCTCAGGCTCTAGATCCTCCTCATCCTCAATCGGCTCAGGCTCTGGCTCTAGGACGGGTACGTCGGGCACTGGTGATGGTGGGGCTACTGGAGCTGGTGCAATTACAGGCTCTGGTGGACCGGCTACAATGGCTCTCAACTCAATCTCATCCATCTCTGGTTTACTCAAAACTAGTCGTAACATTTCCTGGCAAATGTCTCTACCGACCCTCGCAGTATGGTAAGCATCCATGCGCATCTGTGTCGGGTGAGTACTCCTGGTCACATAAAGCGCTCTCCACATGTCCTCCTCTAAATGTCGACTAGCTATCTGGCACACACGCTCACGATAAAACTCTGGGTCAGCTGGCTTCACGGTATCTCCATGGATAATATGTCCTCCATAAGCATCAGTCACAAACTGGTGAAACTCCGGATCCATGCTATCCTGCAAAGGAAACTATCTATCGTCGGGAAGACGAACTTATCTTATACTCATATCTTATCTCAAAGAAATTCTATCATACTAGGACCAGATGGTGTGGAAATACTTAGTGAACAAAAGTATCACAACCTAGAGTACCAAACGCAGGCTCTGATACCAAAAACCCTGTCACGCCCCGGAGCAGCATAAATAGAGAAAAATAAATTTCCTTTATGGGTCCATAAGGAATGACAGGTGAAAGTCACTAATAATCCACACCACGCAGTACTAGTCCAAAAAAAAAACAACAGTAAACAACTGAGAATAACACACAGTGCTAACTATTACAAAATATCAGAGTATGGTCCACAGGATCACAACAGGTCTGAAGACAACAAATGCCCAAGTACCCGCTAACAAAAGGTTTAACAGAACAGCCGAAAAGAAATCTAACTATAACATCTTCAGTCTTCAACTGGCATAAGGATAATCCTTCCTGGCGTAACCGTCATCGGTGGGGCCCTCCTCTGGATAATAGTCATCAGTGTACTAGTCCTTACCTGCAGAATAAGGGGCAGGATATTCTGGACGGGAAAAGTCCAGGCAATAAAAGGCCGTCAGCTTACTGAGAGCTGAGTGAGCATAAACTAACGAGGTACCAATTATCTGAAGTAAACACGAGCTTATGAAAATACGAGTTAACATCTTATTATAAGGATAACATTATCTTGTTCCTCTATTCATTCTTGTAAACCGACCCTTATCGTCTTGTTACTCAAATACCGAACTCAACAGACTCTGATTTCCATGAACAGACTCAATCGTTTAACTCTAGGGATACACCCTTATTCTGTCCATCGCTTTTAAGAGCAATATATCCTTCTCACCGCATGTCATGGACTCCACGTCAGTCTGTCCCCAACTTTTAAGAACAATGGTCCTGTTCACCGCATTTCAGGGATATAACGTTTCGAACAAGGCATATCAATCTATTGCCATGACTCAACGTCATCTACTAGTGATTCCAGCTCACCACTTTCAAGAACAATGGTCCTGTTCACCGCTTTTAAGAGCATATCCCAGATCATCCAGTCTATCTTAAGACTTCTTGGTCTAGCTCACCGCTTTTAAGAACCATGTATCCGGTTCACCACTTTTAAGAGCATATCATGACCAATCATTTATCCACGTACCATTCCCAGAACTTACCAAACCTACTTACGTTCCATTCTACATCGACACATGACAAATTCCCAATGTGGCCTGACTACTTGGATTAAAAGAAAACGGACATCATATTCATATCAGAAACAACACGTCACCCACGTCTTCATATTACTTTTTATTCATTATCCATAAATCTTTGGTGTCACATTACTCCTGTCTACCCCATAGTCGCATAATGGAATTCCGAATTAGAAATCGAACAACTAAACCTCTTACATAATAAATAGGCAAAGGAAACCATGTTCTGATCATGTCAATTGATTGGGACTAAGTTCAATCGATTGGTATCAAAATCATATCAATTGATTGAGAACATGTCAATCGATTGGTATCTGAAAAGTGTCAATCGATTGAAATCCTATTCAATCGATTGGGATGTCAATCGATTGAAATCCTATTCAATCGATTGGTATACAACTGATGTCAATCGATTGAGATTATGTCAATCGATTGGCACTACGTCTTCTCCAGCAGATTGTAAAAACAGCATATATAAACGTACACTACAAGCATTTAACCCATCTAAACTTCATAATAACTTATATAAACTTCATATAGAGGGACCAAGTGAGTTAGAACTCACTTAGGGTGCGTTTGGGTGTGTTCAAAGCTTGAAATCTCCAAGCTCTCTCTTTCTTCCTCCTTTCTTTTCTGTCCAGCCCTCTCTTTGTCTCTCCTTCTTCCTCCTTTTTTCTTCTTGTCCTCCCCTTCGTCTTCTTCCAGCTGCCAAGGCAGTGTGTGTGTGTGTGTATATAGATATAGATATATAGATAGATATATGTATGTATATATCTCACAAGAGGTATGTCTCTCTCTCTCTCAAGGCTGCCAAAATGACCCAAGGCCATAAATATGGACGAGTATATATAGGGGTTAAGAGTGCCACACGTTTAAAGCTGAAGGAAAGAAGAAAACTTGTCTCAGGTTATGTCAATCGATTGGGACTAAGTTCAATCGATTGGCAACAGATATTTGTAGTCAATCGATTGGAAAAAATGTCAATCGATTGGGATGAATGGCAATCGATTGGGATAATGACACGTCATCACTTTTAGTCGGTTGAATGTCAATCGATTGGGATACTTATCAATCGATTGGTATCAAAAAGTGTCAATCGATTGGGAAACTTATAAATCGATTGGTATCAAAATTTACCAAAAGGAAGAGAAAGTTTATACGAGTATAGAAATGAAATACCGGGTCTTATTAATATACCAAAATACAGGGTATTACAGTCGGTGACTTTGGTACTGTGAACATGGGTAATAATAATTATTCCAAGATCGAGGGGATAGGTGACATGTGTATTCGGCCTAGCCTGGATTGCACTTGACATTGAAAGATGTTTGGCATGGTTCTGATTTATGGTTGAATTTGATTTCTGGTATTGCACTAGATAAAATGGGTTATGATAACCATTAAGGGAAAAATGGAAACTCACCAAAGGGTCCCTAGTTATTGCAAATGGGGAACTTTGTTGTACTTTGTACAAGACTCTTGTGAAGGTATGTTCAAACGGGCTCAATGCAGTTGAGTGTGAGTCATCACCAAATTTGTGGCACAGACGGTTGGCTCACATAAGTGAGAAAGGTTGCAGATTCTGACAAAGAAGTCCCTCATTCCCTTTTCTAAAAGGTACAGTTCGTAGCCCTTGTGATTATTGCTTATTTGATAAGCACCATAGAGTTTCTTTTCATGCTTCTAGTAAAAGAAAAATCAAGTTGCTAGATATGGTTTATTCTGATGTTTGTGGTCCCATTGACGGAGAGTCGTTGGGTGGTAACAAGTATTTTCTTACTTTTATAGATAATGCTTCATGAAAAGTATGGGTGCATTTTCTAAAAACAAAAGACCAGGTCTTTTAGCATTTTCAGAGGTTCCATGCTGTAATACCCAGTATTTTTCAATGTATATTAATAAAATGATATTCAGTTGTTGCCTTAAGTGTTCCTGTAAAACCTTTCCCAATTGATTGAACTTTATCAATCGATTGAACTTGTGTCCTTATCAATCGATTGAAACCCTGCCAACATGAATCTATGACGTGGACCCGCTATAATCGATTGAACTTTGACCGACCTGATATCAATCGATTGACCCCATTTCAATCGATTGAACGGGCATGTACGTAGACACCCAGTTTGCATCATGTGGTTGTGGTTGATCCCCTTCCCCTATATATACAATATTCTCATATATTACATATATGTTTGTTAAATCCTTGGAGAGAGTTTAGAGAGAGAGAGAGATAATATATATACACATATATATACACTCGTATATATATATATATATATATATGTCTACACACAAACACTCACACAAACACTCTCGGGAAGAGAATGAGAAGAAGAAGATAGAAGGAAAGGGAAAAAGAGAAAGAGGCAAAGAAAGGGAAGGAGAGAGAGAGAGGAATACATACCTATGGCCACCACGAACCACCGGCGCCCCTGAACTTTAACAGTGAGTGTCTAAACTCACTGAGTAGCATTGTTATTCTTTATATATGTGTTTCGGCAAGAAAGAACGGACCCAAAACATGCATACAAGGTCCAGTTTAGTTTTGGGAAGAAGATGACTTCTCAATTAATTCATGGTTTTAATCGATTGAGATTAGGACCCAATCAATCGATTGAATAGGGACCAATCGATCGAAAAAGGTCTAATCGATTGAACAAGGATCAATCGATCGAACCGAATTCAATTGATTGAACTTTACTTCAATTGATTGAATGGATCTCAATCGATTGGAATGGATACCAATCGATTAAATGGGAGAGAATGCTAAATGTTGAGGTTTGTTGATTCATGATGAACTGTTACGTTATTTTATATCATGCATTGATAGTTAGAAGCTGTATTGGAATAATACACACGTTGAATAATGGGTTTAATGCATTAAATAGTGGAACCAATTGTATAAATGTTGATATAATGTTGTGAACCGGATTGAGAAGTTGTCATGAATAGTAGTGGGTCTATTGATCGCAGTGGTCGATACTAATTGTGTTTATATGTGTGGATGCGAAACGATGTTGGGTATGGGATCCTAATGAGCTGGGATAGTAAGGCGTGTTCGATTGTAAAGCAAGTGACTTTCAAGGAAGGGTTGGTTAGAAAGCTAGGACTGCATGTCAAGGTTATATGTCGAGAATGTCTAGAAAATAGGGAGTGCATGTCAAGTTTGGGAGGTTGTGTGATATGGGACTTCATGTCAAGTTTGATAAAGTAGGGCATATTGGCCAGAATGTATCAAGACGTGTTGGCCAGAATGTATCAAGGCGTGTTGGCCAGCACATATCGGGACATATTGGCCAGAATGGGTCGAGGCGTGTTGGCCAAAAAGCTAGGACTACGTGTTAGGATGATATGTTAGTTAGTAAGTTGGGACTGCGTGTCAGGATTGATAGATGGTGTTATATATGACTATGTGTCAGATTTATGTGTAACAGAATTGGGACCCTTGGGTTGATAAGTTTAGATGTATTGGGCTACGTGCCAAGAATAGAAATAGTGGTTCGAGAAGTAAGTTGAATAATGTGGAATGTAAGGCTACGTGTTAAATGTGAATCCAAGAGTCCATGTTATGTTTAGGATTGATTGGGACGATGTCAGTTGTTATATATAATGGGTTGGTACACATATGAATGACAAGATGACCTTTAAGAATATTGTTGTTTTATATACTGCGTATCTAGTGATACTTTGTAAGTATTTGCATTCACTCGTCTTTCATAAGCTGATGGCGTTTATGTCGCTGGATATTCTACGTCCAGCTGGCCAGGGTTATAAGAATACAAGGGAAGAGTCTATGGCAAAAGGCTTCTGAGGAGGAGGCCTACTATGATGGAGGCTATGCTGGAGATGACTACCATGCAAGCTGAAGAATTGAAGTTGTGCCGTAGTTAGTTATGTTTATGTTTTAGAGACTCTGTAATATGTTAAGGTTTATAGTCGACATACGTTGCCATAATACTTTATTTCAGTTCCGCTACTACTTATGGTTTGTAATAAGTTTTTTTAAACTCTGGTTATATGTATTGAACTTTGAAATTCCTAATGCGTGGTTTGATTCAATACTCTGATGATTAGACTTTGGTTATGAAAAATATGGTGATCACTTTCAACTGTCATGGTCTACGGGTCCAAAAAGGAATTTATTTTCTCTATTTTTGCTACTGCGGGGCATGACAGGATTTTTGGTATCAGAGCCTAGGTTTTGTAGTCGTGTTCACTAATTGTTCAACATTTCTTGAGTGTGAACCTTAAATTCCTTGAGATAGGGGTGGGTTGACTCTAAGCAAATGTTTTAGAATTATCCGTATGGAATTTTCCTTGCTATTAATGTGATAATAGTTATAACTACTATGTTTAGTTTGTGAACTACTTTTTGCGATTGTTTTCAGATTGTCGACTGACCAATAGATGTCTATATAGTTACCCGATCGTACTGCATTGATGGCAGGAAAACCTACCCAGAATTGTCCCAAACAAATTGAGGATATACCCCTAGCACCCCATGCTGCTGATCCGACTGGCATATTCGAGGCCTTTGTGCGAAGAAAGGAACGCATCAACAACCCCAATATGAATAACGAAAATAACCATGGACCAACTCCAAGGTCAGTCAAAGATAGAATAGTGGAGAACTTCTGTCACTTTTTTTTCTGAAGAAGTTTGACGATAATATTGAGTTATGGTAAGCGGAATAGTGGTTTCGAGAGATGAAAGCAATCTTCGACACCCTAGGATGCAATGAGATCGAGAAGCATCGACTAGCGACATTCCAATTGACTTATGCGGCGGCCGATTGGTGGGAATCGAAGAAGGCGACTGTAGGAGATGATGTACTAGGAAGAATGCCTTGGATCACACGTAAGGGCCTATTTCTGGAGAACTACATTCCTCAAACGGAGAGGAACAAGAACGAAAGAGAATTCATTGAGTTAAGACAAGGGAACTAGACTGTGAGGGAATATGCAGTATAGTTTGAGCGGTTGTCCCATTTTGCCCTTCACATGATCGATACCCTGGAGAAGAAGAACAGGCAGTATCACCAAGGCCTCTCGCTTCTACTAAAACGGATGACTCTGAATCATCAGGGTCAAAGTTTTAAGGCTATGGTAGGCATGGAAATTGGCCATTAGAATATAAACAGTCGAGAGCAAGGACGCTTTGGAAATCACTCACCACCCAGGAGTAACCAAGGATCGAGACCTCCGATGTAGTTCCAAGAGAACAAACACAACTGAACTGGTGAAAGGAAACCACAATCTGCGTTTTCCCAGAACCGACATGCTGTAACCCAAGCACCTCCCCCGCAAGGACTACTTGCTGCCACTGGAGGCAATACCGGTGGGTGCTTTAATTGCAGAAAGCCAGGTCATTTGGCTAAGGATTGTCAAGCTCCCAAGAACTACAATTGGTCGAGCATTCTCTGTTATAACTGTGGCAAGCTTGGCCATATCAGCAAGGATTGCAAGCACCCCGTAGGGTATACATTGGACTAGCCACTTAGGGTCAAGTAGGACAGGCTTGTTTGAAAGCTATCATCCCAGAGGACGCGGGATTTGATGAGGCTGAACAGCAAAACATGGAAGGTACATTAACATTATTCAGCACACGAGTTAAAGTTCTATTTGATACTGGTGTTTCAAATTCGTTTATGGCTATTAGAATTGTCAAATTTTGGGTTTAGTACCCCAGGAACTTGATGTAGCCCTGAATGCGGTATCACCTTTGGGAGTGACCGTGAGATTAGGGAGAGTGTGAAAGGACTGTACCTTAACCCTCGAGGATAGAAATCTTCCTGCACATCTAATCGTTTTGTCAATGAAGGAATTTGACATCATCCTAGATTGGCTCATGAAGTATCATGCTAAGTTGGATTGTGCCAATAAAATGATGTCCTTTTTAGTACCAGGAAGTCAGCCTTTTGATTTTCAGTGCAACTCCTCTAGTGATGCTTTTTTCACTAGCCCTCTAGCAGCTATAGAGAGGTCGAGTTCGGAACTCACTATCGCACAGATTCCCATATTCTGAGACTTTGAGAATGTGTTAATATTTTAGGATTGCCACCTAAGCGAGAAATTGACTTTTTCATCGAGTTAGTGCCCTGGAACTTTACCACTATCGAAGGCTCCTTACCGGATGGTATCATCGGAGATGCAAGAACTAAATAAGCAAGTTCAGGAATTGGAGGGTCTTAAGTTTGTTTGACCAAGCACTTCACCTTGGGGAGCGCCAGTGCTATTCGACAAGAAGAAGGACGGAACTCAACGACTTTGTATCAACTATAGGGAGCTCAACAAGGTCACCATTAAGAATATGTATTCCACTCCCTAGAATCGATGATCTGTTTGATCAACTGTAAGGAGCAACGACTTTCTCGAAGATTGATCTATGTTCAGGATATCACCAATTGTTGGTTCAACCCGAGGATATTTCAAAGATAGCATTCATGACAAGATATGGGCATTATGAATTCTTAGTCATGTCTTTTGGATTAACCAATTCCCCAGTAGTATTCATGAACCTAATGAGCAGAGTATTTAGACCCTACTTGGACCAGTTCATTATTGTGTTCATAAATGATATTCTAATCTACTCAAAGACCGAGGCTGAACATGATGAACATGTAAGGATCGTACTACAGACCCTTTGAGACATCCACTCGTATGCGAAGTCCAATAAGTGTGAATTATGGCTGAATGAAGTCAAATTTCTAGGACATGTTGTTTCACAAGATGGAATAGTCAAACTCGTCAAAAACAAACGCAGTTCTGGATTGGAATATATCAACCACTGTAACAGAAGTCGAGAGATTTCTTGGTCTAGCTGGATACTATCGGAGATTCGTAGAAGGATTCTCAAAGATCCAACTCCTCTTACTGGGTTAACGAAGAAGGATTTGAAGTTTGAATGGAGTGACAAGCATGAACGCACATTCAGGAGTTAAAGGAAAGATTAACCTTGGCGCCAGTGTTTGCGATACCCAAGAGCGGTGAGCAGTTCACCATTTATAGCGACGCATCAAGCCACAAAGGCAAAGACTTTTAAAAATCAAGAAACAGACAATGTGGTGGCTACCAAGGTTAACTATCCAAATCAGATCCTAATTGGATCTATTCTAATCAAGCTGTCCATCACTATGCCAGTCATGGCTACTTCCATGGATAGCAAGGAAATTAGTCCACTAACTACTCCAAAACTCAAGGTGGATATGACTAATCTTATTGTGCCAGAAAAGCCAATGAAATCGACACTAACAATTAAAGCAAGTTCTTCATTCGTAGGGGCATCAGTTAAATGAAGAAGTCCTATAATTTTCCACTCGAAAAGCCAAATTTCAAGTTCAACCACAATTGTGCTCTCTAGCACTCAATCTAAAAGAAAAACACAAAAGCAAAGGGACTCATGGAGGCGACCAAGAGCACCTAAGGCTCAATATGGGTCCGAAGCCTCACTTTATCTCCTCACAGCCTTTGGCATTGAGCAATCTATGTCAAAAAAGGAAATTCGATAACGAGCTTTCCTAACTGGCTACATGTTTGCTAGGGAGGCCCGAATGGGGGCATTTTTCCCTTTACAAGAAAAGATCCAGTCTCATACAGGCTCGATCACAAAATCAAGAGCTCGAACAACATCTCAACCACCTTTGAAGGAATCTACAACTTCAAGAAGGTGATTACTGAGTGGTGAGATGATTCATCATCCCATTTTAATCATCTCATTTTTGTTCAGCTTGTGGAGAATCAACTCAAGTTGATGCCTTATTGATAAGGCAATTTGTGCAGTCTCTAAAGGGGTCAGCCTTTACTTGGTACACGCAACTAGTACTGAGTTCAATTATCACATGGGGGATGACATGCAAAAGGCATTTCTAGCCCAATTTGTCAGCTCAAAGAAGAAAATTTCAATCATTAACTTAGTAGTCACTTGACAAAAAGTCAATGAAAATGTAAATGAATTTGTTACAAGATGGAGAAGTCTTAACTTCCAATGCTCAGAAAAGTTAACTGAGCAATCTTCAATAATGCATGTGTTCTAATAATTTGTTGCCAAAAATAGCAACATTTGTAGAAACCGCAGAACCTCAAACCTTTGATCACTACAACAAAATAGGTCTTTGAAGATAGAAAAAAGTATTGCAATAAGTCACAAAATGTGTCACTAGTTGTTATACCAACATTTATTTAAGTGTCATAATAGGTGCTATCGTTAAGCCTTGTTGAGACACTTATTGGTAAAACTGTCGATAAAGATTACTTTGTAACAATAGAGAAAAAGTGTCACTAAAATTGTTGCTAAATGTTACTTTTGAAGTGACATATATTTGTGAGTAATGACAAAACGAATTGAAGTGTCATTTGAACTGTCACTAGAAGCTACTTTTACTAACATATATATATATATATATATATGAGTAATGATTTGTGCACTTTTAATGAATCTTAGAATTACCAAACAAGCCTTAAGATACTTTTGTAAACTACCCTTTTTTTGTAAACATACATACATACATACATACATACATACATACTATATTATAATTTATTATTATTCTTAATGTATTTAAAGTGTGTACAATTATAAATTTAATTATCAAATTACCTTTTTGCCTTTTGTTATTACTCTTGTGGCATATGTATACATATACTATTATATTACATAAGCATATACTATTTTATTGTATTATTAAAATTACCATTTTGCCTTTTGTAATTTGTTAAAGTTGAAAGGGTGTACAATTATAAATTGAATAACCAAATTAACATTTTGTTAAATTAAATTACCAAATTACTCTTTTGCCTTTTGTAAATTACCTGTTTGTATATATGTACACTAACGTTGGTCCGTGCTATGCATAAGTATTGTTGAATTTTTTTTTTTTTAAATATCTACTCAGGAATTTTGAAGAAAAAATTTAATTAAAAAACGTGAAAAAATAAGATATATAGTGGGAGAGAAGCGGTTACAATGAGTGTGAGGGAAGTTACTACAAAAATGTAAGAGTGTAGCAGACATATATTAATTATTTTATTTTTTATTTTTTTATTTTTGAATTTTTGAATTTTAATTATTTTCAAAACCTATATATTTACGGTTGTGTAATATCTATACTCTACTATTGTGTAGTAATGTCATATGGCATTCCAACAATACGGGAATGTCATGGAGTACCTATATTGCTATTTATAGATATATAGATCTATTGATATGCATATCATAATTTATTATTATTTATGTATTTAAAGTGTGTACAATTATAAATTAAATTACCAAATTACCATTTTTTTCATTTTGTAAATTATCTTTGTGTGTATAAATATACATATATATATATATAATATTTTACCTTATTATTATTTATATATATTTAATTAATAAATTTTAATTCATGTATTTAAAGTGTGTACAATTCTAATTGAATTATCAAATTACCCTTTTATTTTTTTTATAAACTACCCGTGTGTATAAATATATATATTACTTTACTATATCATTATTATATATATATATAAATTGAATACATTATTATATACATAAAATTGAATAAAAGTGTATACAATTATAATTTTAATAACAAAATTAAACTTATGCTTTATGCAAATTACCTTTTGGATTCTATATCTTAAAGAAAAGAGCCTTAAAGTTTAAAACGTTTATAATTATGAATTCTCTTTATTAAATTGAATTACAAAAAACTTTTTTACATTCTTTAAATTAATTATCCTTATGTGTGTGTATATATATACATATATATATATATATTATGATATAATAATATATGTATATATAAAAAGGGTTGCTATCCTACAACATGAAGGTTCTAGGATAGCATTGTAAATCAGTTTTTAGTGACCAATAAAAAAAATTTTAGCAACCAAAAAACCTTTTAGATACAAATGTTTTAAAAAAATTTGTCGCTAAAGCTGGAAAAAAAAAAATTTGTCGCTCAAGGTGAGAAATTTCTTCTCTAAAATGGCTTTTTTTTTTCGTAACTAAAATAGTGTCATGTTGTAAGTTAGCATTCTCTATGTATAAATTGAATAACTAAATTACCCTTATACATTTTGTAAACTACTCTTTTGACATTTTTTTTCTAATACCATCTTAATAATTAATAGAACATATTTCTCTTTTTTGTACATATGAAATATATATATACATATATATATCATATTTTTTCTATCAAATCCAATGTTCATGCTTTGCATGGGCGTCTTCGTAGTGCTAGTAGAAAAAATTTGTGAGATTAGGTGGAGTCAGGCAAAATCACGTTTGAACTTAAATGTATAGTTGTTTGAGCTTAAGTGTACGGAACTATCAACCTCAATTTTAACCATCGGGAGTGCGCGCATGTATATCGATATTTACTGTCTCCATATGTAAATGTTTCTAGTACAAGCAATATTTGCGCTTTCATAACTATCTGAGATCTGTATTAATGTACAAAAAAGGAAAGAAAGGGTACCAATAGGCCAAAATTGAAGCCGACAATGACAGTGTTGGCAATAGACATGGAAGCGAGTTCAAGATCACCAAGGTGGCCAGGGGCGGAGGTACGTGGGGCCAAGAGGGGGCACGTGCCCCCCCTCATTTTTGGACAATTAAAAATTTACTCTTAATTTTGTGTTTATTTTTCATTGTGCCCCCCTAAAATATAGCTCAATACAACAATATGGAGCCTAGTTTGTAATTATAATAAATATAAGGACTAAAATTCTAGAACTAAGTCAAAAAAAAAAAAAGGTTTATTATATGTTAGACCTTCTTAGAAAGCTCATTTTTATGGTCAAAACCTGAAAAAGCTTCCTGAAAAGCTTCTTATTAGATTTTATTCAAATCATGGGTTTTTTTTTCAACATTGTATTCTTAGATACGCAAATCTATCATATAAAAGTATGGGTTTACTTATTGTGATATTTGCTAAGAAATTGGCATCTTTATTGTTGAAATGGACTAATATTTCATATTTGATAGTATTATGTTATTGATGTATCTTTGAAATGCTTAACAGTAGTGAGTTCTCAGATTTAACAGGACTAAAAGATTTTTCTTTTAAGAAATAAGTATTTTAACCCAAAAAAATTCGAGTCGGGGGCGCTGCCCCCGAACCCCCGTATAAGCTTGTGCCCCCCTAGATTAAATTTCTGGCTCCGCCCCTGAAGGTGGCCAGCAAAGGCTTGTGTGACTATGTTCATTGAGTTTGAAGCCACACGGCTAAAGATGGAAGGACCCAAAATCTGCCATAGCTTCTTTGTTTCAATCCATACTCTTGTTTTGAGCTCCCTCTCATCACCTTCCTCTTCATCTTTTCCCACTAACTTTCCCAACCCATTGGTATTAATAGCCGAGTCTGATTGCAATAATGGCTGCATGTTAAGTTCTTCATTCCTCTCCATCATATCAAATTGTTTCATACAAATCAATTAATTTAAAACTTCGACCAAAGATCACATAGAAAAGTGAGTGAGTGACTGATCGACAGGACAGGCCCTGGGCATAGGCCACATAGGCCATTGCCTAGGGCCCCAATCTACTACCAATTTTAGGGCCCCTAAACCCATTTCCAAAATATACTAGTAGTAGTATTAATTAAGCCCATGTCCCAGCCCAATTGCAAAAGTCCTAAATCCTTCCCCCCAAACAGACCCTAACCCATGTCCCAACCCAATTGCAAAAGCTCTAAATCCTTCCCCCCAGATAGTCCCTAGCCCAATCTCGTCTCTCTCTCTAGATAGTGTCCAAAATGAGGTTGGGGTTGTTTTTTTATATTTTTTTTTTATTATTTGCATAATATCAAGCTTTAAACTCATGAATTGATTGTTTTTTCTATGAGAGCATTTTTTGCTCACCCAATTTTGGTTCACCATTGCTCACTCAGGCCTTTACTTGGTGACATGTGTCTCATTCTAGTAATTATGTTGATAGTACATGAGCATAATGGGAATAAAATAGAATACATGTCATCCCATAAAAGTATGGATAAACAATGGTGAACCAAAATTGGGTGAGCAAAAATGGTCTCTTTTTCTATAAGCATAGAGTTTTAAAAAATGTTTTATTTTTAAAGGTTTAGAAATTTGTTGGCTTTGTCGCCACATTAGTTAAATTTTTTTTTTTTTTGGGTGAATTCGAATATTTAGTAACTAAGTAGCTTTAATTGATCAAACATTAATCCTTTCTGTGCTAACTGTTTATTTGATGTAAAAAAAAACACAAAAATTAATTTTATACATAATTATATATAAGTAGACAAAAAAAAATCGCTTTGAGGGTGCTGCCCTCAAATTCCCGTATAGCCTCGGCTCGGGGCCCCGTTTTTAGACTTCGCCTTGGGCCCCCAAAACCTCAGGGCCGGCACTGCTGATCGAATGAGACGGAGAGAATTAAGAATAGTTATAGACGAGAGAGAGAGAGAGACTCGGGTTGAAGGCCAATTCTTCAAGCGTTGGAAAACCAAGATGATGTTCTACCTGTCTTTGTTGAAGTTTGCATTTGTTCTTGACAAACCAAACCCGAGAGACTCGGGTATGCTAGAACTCGCGAAATCTCATCAAGCACAAAAATGGGAAGCTACTGATTGCAACTGTAAAAATTACATCCTCAATGGGCTTTCAGATGAGCTTTACGATTTCTATGCCGAGTTGCTAACGGCTGATGATGTTTGGAATGCACTTCAAAAGAAATACAACACTGAAGAGGCCGGAACAAAAAAATCCGCTATAAGTCGTTATTTAAAATACCAAATGGTAGACGAAAAATCGGTTGTCTCATAGTGCCATGAACTTCAGAAAATAGTTCATGAAATTCTTTCATAGGGGATAAAAATAGATGAATAATTCCAAGTTGTAGTTTTAATTGATAAACTACCCCCCTCTTGGAAGGACTTCAGGAACTCCTTACGGCACAAGTCGAAAGAGTTTTCTATGGAGAGTTTAATTTTGAGACTCCGAATCAAGGACGAATCTAGACTATAAGACCAAAAAAAGAAAAATTATGTGCCAGCCAAAATTAATACTGTTAGCCCGGCCAACAACATAAAAATAAAGTTTTGAAAACTAGCCCTTAAAAAATTTTAAAATAAAAATGGGTAGAAAAATATTTTTGGACAAATACAAAAATTTGTTTCAAACCAGAGCTAGAACCATTTCAAAAGGAATACGAACCAAGGACCTCCTTTAAGACAAAATCATTCCAGTGGATGTTTTGTTTGTAGTAATCCCGGGCACTTTGCACGGAATCGCAGGAAGCGCCAGTCCGCTCCTTAGGCTAACGTGACCGAAAAGCCACTTGTGGCTATGATTACGGAAATAAATTACATGACATTTTCCGAAAGTTGGTGGATTGATACCGAAGCCTCTAGGCACGTGTGTAACAATCGTGGTTGGTTCAAGAGCTACTCTCCTGTCGAGATGAAAAAATTTTACTTGGTGATTCACACACTACCAAGGTCTTGGGCGCTGGCAATGTGGAGTTAAATTTTACCTCCGGGAAGAAATTGATTTTGAAGGATGTATTACATACTCCGGAGATTAGAAAAAAAATAGTTTCTGGTTTTTTTAATTAATAAGGCTAGTTTTAGCCAAACTATTGAGGGTGATCAGTATGTAATTACTAAGTCTAGAATGTTTGTTGGGAAATCATATGCATGTGAGGGCATGTTTAAGTTGAACATTTCTGAAATTAATAAATGCTCTACTTCTACTTAAATTTTGTCTAGGTCTATGAATGTTTGGCATGCTAGGCTTTGTCATATTAATAAAAAAAAAAATTGTGGATAATATGAGTAGACTTGGATTAATTCCTAGTTTAAGTAATGAACAATTTGAGCATTGTATTTCGTGTAGCCAAGCAAAATTTGCAAAAACACCACATAAAAGTATTGTTAGAAATTCTGAGTTATTAGAATTAATTCATAGTGATTTATGTGAATTTGATGGAATTTTGACACGTGGTGGAAAAATATATTTTATTACATTTATTGATGATTTTTCAATATACACATATGTTTATCTTTTGAAAAATAAAAATGATGCTTTTGATGCTTTCAAGATTTTTTTAAATGAAGTTCAAAATCAATTTGAAAGAAAAATTAAAAGTCTTAGAACTGATAGAGGCACGGAATATGGAGAAAGAGAATTTAGTAATTTTGTAGAATCCCACGATATTATTCATGAAATTACAACTCCTTATTCACCTGAAATGAAAAGTGTAGCCGAACGTAAAAATAGGACTTTTACAGAACTTCTTGTTGCTTCAATTGTAAGTTCTGGAGCTCCCTTTAATCTTTGGAGAGAAACCTTATTAACTGTTTGTTATGTATTAAATAGAGTTCTCCACTCTAAAACAAAAATTGCTCTCTTTGAACTTTGGAAAAATAGAGAGCCAAATCTAAATTATTTCCGAGTTTGGGGTTGTTTGGCTTATGCTAGAATTCCTGATCCTAAGAGACATAAACTTGCTAGTAGAGTTGTAGAATGTGCATTTTTGGGATATACTTATAATAGTAAGACTTACAGATTTTTAGACAAAAATACTATTATATTTGAGTCTATTGATGTTGATTTTTATGAAGATAGATTTCCTTTTAAATTAAGGGATAGTGGGGGTTCCCAACCTCCTATTTCCGTCCCTTCTAGACCCATTGATTTTAGGTACATAATAGAGATAATAACATAGAATATATCTGAACCTCGTAGAAGTAAGAGAGCTAAGCTCTCAAAAGACTTTGGACCCGAATTTTATGCATTTAATTTAGAAGGAGATCCTTCTTGTTTAGAGGATGCTTTTACCTCTTCAGGAGCTAATTTCTGGAGAGAAGCCATTCAGGATGAGATGGACTCTATTTTGTCCAACCGTACGTGGGAACTTGTGGATTTACCATCTAGATGTAAAACTATACGTAGCAAATGGGTCCTTAAAAAGAAATTTAAACCCGATGGTTCTAGTGAAAAGTATAAAACTAGATTAGTAGCTAAGGAGTTTAAACAAAAAGAAAATATCGATTTTTTTGATATCTATTCTCCAGTTACTCGTATTACTTCTATTAGAGTTTTGTTAGTTGTTGCTGTTATTCATCAAATGGATGTTAAAACATCCTTTTTAAATGGAGAATTAGAGGAAGAAATTTATTTGAATCAACCTGAGGGTTTTATTGATCCGAATAATAAAAATAAAGTTTGAAAACTAGTTAAATCATTACATGGTTTAAAACAAGCACCAAATAGTGGCATGAAAATTTTGATCAAACAATTATTTCAAATGGTTTCAAAATCAATGAAAGTGACAAATGTATTTATTATAAATACAATGAGGAATATGTGTTATTATATGTTTATGTGTAGATGATTTATTAATTTTTGGCTCTACTTTAGAGACTATAAAAGAAACTAAAAATTTCTTGTCACTTAATTTTGATATGAAATATTTGGGTGGAGCCAATGTAATTTTGGGAATTAAAATTACAAAAACTCCTATTGGCATTTCTATTGATCAATCTCAATAGATTGAAAAGGTTTTGAAAAAATATAATTATTTTGATTGTAAACCTGTTTGTACTCCTTTTGATCCGAGTATTAAATTACTCCCTAATGAGGGTGACATCATTAATCAAAAGGAATATGCTAGTATTATTGGGAGTTTAAGATATGCTACAGATTGTACTAGGCCCGATATTGCCTACGCAGTAGGAGTTCTACGTAGGTATACTGGCAAACCTAGCATAGAACATTGGAATGCAATTGGTAGACTAATGAGATATTTGAAATTACCATTAATTTGGGTATTCACTATAATAAGTATCCCACTATACTTGAAGGTTACAGTTATGCCGATTGGAATACCTTATCGAAAGACTCCAAAGCCACGAGTGGCTACATTTTTAGTATTGGTGGTGGAGCGGTTTCTTGGAAATCCAAGAAGCAAACTATTATAGCTCAGTCCACCATGGAGTCTAAACTGATTGCATTATCTTCAACTAGCGAGGAGGCTAGTTGGTTGCGTAGCTTTTTATCAGATATACCTTTCTGGCTTAGGTCAGTTCCAGCTACTTTGATACACTATGACAGCATTACTGCCATAGGAAGAGTACAAAACCAATATTATAATGGTAAATCACGATAAATACGTCGTAAACAGAGTACTGTGAGAGAATTTATTTCTGAGGGTTCTGTTACTATTGATTTTGTTAGGTCAAGGCGATAATCTCGCAGACCCGTTAACCAAAGCTTTGGCAAGAGAAAATGTATGGAGTACCTCTAAAGGTATGGGACTTAAACCCATTAATAAATAAATTACATGTGATGGTAACCTAACCTGGGGACTGGACATCCCAAGAACTGGGTTCAAAGGGTAAGAACAAGTCACATAGTAATTGGGGTAGATCATGCATTTTATTTGTCCCATACTTTTGATTAGCATGATGTCCTATAGCGATTTGGAGGTTGAGTTTATACTCTTAATGAGTTCTATGGTCCTTACGAACGAGGTGTCCCAGCTGTACGACCACTCTTGATAGACTCACCTAGTGAATGTGGAAGTGGTGGCCGCTTCCTATGAGAATTGATTGGACAAATTCTCTAGAGCATTCATGACACTGGGATAAAGCACAAGGCTGTAATGTGCTAGCTTTTTGAGACTATACCATGACAAATGTTATGTGTGAAAAATGCTCGTTGTACACACAAGAATCTGAGTTCAAGACTCAGTCACTCAAATTCTTATGCTTTGAATATTTTTCACTATGTAAAGGTTCAAGACGGTGTTCACCTTTATTTATGCATAACATTATTAGTTATTATTCTGTATGCCCAGTACGTTTGTCAATTGATTATTTTTGTTAAAAAATTAGTACGGGATTATTAGAATTTTTTAACATATATATATATATATATATTAATGTGAGATAATAAATTTTTTTTAGAAAAAGAATTGTATTTATTTGGTGTGTCAAATCCTATCTTTGACTTGGTCTACACAATCTCATGAATCCCTCCTCTATGCTCAATTTAAGTGATTTGATCCACTTTTCTTTCTTCCCATTTTTTATACATGACGTATACTTACCTTTTGAATATATATATATATATATATGTGTGTGTGTATATATATGTGGTGTAGACATGTAAGTATTATGTACACAAAAAGGAAAAAAATAATTAACAAGAACTTTACTTATAGTCTTTCTCTCTCTCTAGTATCTATCATTCTTTTTGTCCTTTCAAGACATTGAGTGTTTGATTATAGAATTTGACAATTGCTTCATAGTGGTTTTTGTGAATGTCAAATTTTGGTAGTCACTTGATAAATTGACAATTGCTTATTATTTTCGAGGCATTATAGAATTATTTGTGCTTTCGGTGTAGTTCTTTTTCTATTCAGTTTAGTGCATAAAATTGGATAGAATTATCAGTGTATATTGGGTTGTTGTATCCTGGAGGTTGACCACTATCCTTTGCATCGGTGAGAAGACCGAGGAGGCGCGAAATCAACCTTAACGAGAGCGACTTGGTCCGCGTCTCGGCCTCTTTTATATTTGGATTCCAATTGGAAGATCTTTTCGGTACATATTATCAACAGTTATATTAGATACACAGTTTGATCTTGTTATATATTGTTTATTAGAAATACCCATTTCCCATATACTAGTAAAATGCTTAGAATGTATCATACATTCTTGTGCGTAGTTGCTTTGGTACTAAATGGTTGTACCATTTGAAAGGACCGTTGCTACCGAAAATCATGGTTTTTGAATGGTACAAGTCATTAGGATCCTTATTACAGAAAACTAAGGGTGGACACGAACAGAGCCGTTCAACAAGGGTTCGAAGCTCAGCTCGATAAAGGCGAGGCTCGGCTTGCTCATTTGAGTTCATGAACACGATCGATTAGGGCTCACGAGCAAGCTCGTGAAAAAGCTCGTTAATAGGTTTGATAAAGAGCATGTATAGTGACTTTTATGTATATATTTATTATAAAACTATATAATTTTAGAGAAAATGTGACAAATCTCATAAATAGGGGTAATAAATGACTGATTTATCATTAAACTATATAGTTTTAAAGGGAGCGCGGAAAAACTCGTTAGAAAGCTCGCGAGAAAGCTTGTGATCATTTGAAGCTTGGCTCATTTGAGCTTGTGAGCAAGATCACGAGCTCGTGAAAAAGCTCGCGAATAAGCTCGGCTCGGCTCGGCTTGTGTCCACCCCTACAGAAAATAATTATTTTTTGAAGAGTAATGCTACAGAGTACAGACACAAGACATTGCGCAACACAAAGCACAGTAGAGCTTTAAATGCCTTGTACCTTGTGCTGTTTGAATTTTTTACACTTTTCTATGCACCACTTACACAACACAAAGTACAGACATTTAAAGCTTACTGTGTTTTGTGTTGTGCAATGTGTTATGCAATGTGTGGTTTCTGTAACATTACTCATTGGCTTAAAAACATTTTAGTACCCTGCACTTTACCCAAATTTCACTTTGGGCCCTGCATTTTCGATTGCAACACTTTGGGCCCTCTATTTTCAGTCTCGTTTCATTTAAGGACAATCGATCACTCCATTAGCTAAAATTGACGGAAATCATCACGTGGGGGCTACGTGTATGCTTTTTTCATCACCTCGCGTGATTTTTCCCCTTTCTCATTTAAAACCTAACATTTCTTCTATGTTTCTTCAAGCTCTCTGCAATGGATATTCTCAATATCTACTTAGATCTGTTTCTTCAAGCTCTCTGTAATGGATTTTCTCAATATCTACTTAGATCTGGTAGGTTTTAAGGGAGAAATGGGAAAAATCATGTGAGGTGATGCAAAAAAGCATACACGTGGCTCCCACGTGATGATTTTTGTTCATTTTAGCTAACGGCGTAATCGATTGTCCTTAATTGAAACGAGACTGAAAATAGAGGGCCCAAAGTGTTGCAATCAAAATGCAGGGCCCAAAGTGAAATTTTGGTATAAGTGCAGGATACTAAAGTGTTTTTAAGCCTTACTCTTTTTTGAATGGTACAACATTCTAAACACCTTGTTCGGTTTAGTGTTTTGAGACAACTTCTTGCTTGGTTCGGAGGAGATTCCTTTTCAGGTCTTTGGTCATGCTATGGCTGATTGTTCTTCTATTATGATGCAATAAAATCTCAGTTGGCTATAAATAAAAATAAAAAAATAAAATAAAAAATTAAAAAAAAAAAAAAGACGCAAAATAAACTTAAAGATAAGACATACCGAGCGGGCTGTAGTCCAATTGGCATAGTCTCTCTCTTTCCAGTGGGGAGAGAAAGGGTTCGAATGAGTGGCCATTGTTGAGCTTTGCTGTGGGCCAGTATAGGCTTTAGGGTTAAGTTGAGTCTGGGGTGATGGGTGGGTATGGGTGTGGGTGTGGGTGTGGGTGTGGGTGGGTGTGTAAGTGTGTTGAGGGGTGGGGGGGATGGCGGGGGTGTGGTGAAGGTGTGTGCGCGCGCAATCTGGATTAAGGTAAAGGATAAAAATAAAATTAAAAAAAGAAAAAAAAGAAGATGACATTCTTGATTAACTGAAAATGTGTAATTGCCGAGAAAATGATAGCATGTGATTAAGGCTTAGTTTGGCTCCCACATGGCTTTTTAAAAGTAGCTTATGAAATTTATTATTAAGCTGTTTGATAATTTTATACAAGTGACACATTACTCTTTAAACAAAAAAATCATGAAACCAAAAAATAACCATGAGCTTTTAAAAGCTCCATTCTAGAGCTTTTAAAAGTCCCTCCCCCCAACCAAAAAAAAAAAAAGCTCTAAGTTCAATTTTTACAAAACTCATAAACTAGTTACCGAATAAATTAACATAAAATTATGCTTTAAAAAAAAGCACCAAAATAGAGGCCAAACTAAGCCTAAGTAGGGCAAAATTGAGTGTATATATATATATCATATACACACCTCATATACTATATCTATTAATTGCATCATTTTATTGTTGAAACTACATTTCACATGCCAACCCATCAAAGTAAAATGTTATGGGCCACTCCACAAAACAATAAAAGTGTACATGACCCAACTAATCACCTAGAAAGTAATATTGTTCAAGTAGTTGGTGGCAGCTTTTATTCCCACTATTACTGAGGATGATCTTATTATTACATGTGAATTTCCATTCCAATAGGTTATTTAATGTGATCGTTACACTGTGTGATGTCTATTATAAGTCTTCCATTATTATAGTACTCAGGAGGAATTCACATAATACTCAAATCTAAATGGTAATCACATAAGTGTGACAGTTACATGAGATAATTTCTCATCCCATTAGGAGTACAAAATTTAGAAAGTATAACATGATTACTCTGAATGAATTAGCGGTGGTTCAGGGATCCAAAGATTGTTTTAGTTTTAGGGTTCCAACACCTCACCCATTGTTTCGAGCATTTTCAGTAGTAGTTAAATAGTATTTTTTTCCCCTTCTTCATGTTGAACTCATATTGTGTCATTCATGTTATATAGTACATATTTTAGAAAATCTACTCTAATTGTACAACTCAAAAGAAATGTTATTTCTTTGTCTGCATTGATAAAAGTAATTTTTGTGTACTGTTGATAATGCCAAATTATAGTACAGCACAAAAAAAATTAAATACAACAAATTAAAAAAACTAAAAACACTTTCAATAGCGTGCTAAAGCTCATGGCAAATTATAGGTATATATATACTATATCTTATGCCAAATCACAAGATATAACATTGTTATAATTTGACATGGATTTAAGCACACTATTGGAGTGGTATTTTCAAGAGGTTATGCTTCAATTCAACTATGGCATGAGCTTTAGCATATCCATTTGATCAATGCTCTTATTATCTCAGTGCAAAATATAGTCGAAAGCAGAAGTTTATGTATTAGAAGAACCAATTATAGGAGTTCGCTCTTAAGTCACTCTTCGGGCCTTGAGGTGACTTCGGGTCGGTTTGTATATGATTCAAAAAATTTCAGAGTAGGTCCTCACTACAAGAAAAAACACTATTTAGGTCACTTTTAAAATTGTATTTATGTCACTTTTATTTTGAGTGACATATTTACTTCTCGCGAGTGTGTTTTATGTCACTTTTAAAGCATTTATGTCGGTTTTTAAGAAAGTGACATAAATACTTTATTATTTATGTCACTTTTCCAAAAAAAATGACATAAATAAGTATAGTATTTATGTCACTTTCTTAAAAACCGACATAAATAAAAATGCGGTGGCAATTTTGTAAATAAAATACCATGCTTATTTATGTCGGTTTTTGTAAAGTGACATAAAAAACTTAAAAAGCGACATAAATAAAAGTGCGGTGGCAATTTTGTAAATAAAACACAATTTATATTAAAAACCGACATAAATAAACAGTTTTGTAAATAAATACTCCTATTACTTTCTCTCCCCTAAATAAAGACTTCCCCTCTTTCTAACCCTAGTCGCCCATTCTTCATCTCTCCATCTCTCCTCTCTACTGCGTCGCCGAATAGCCGGCCGGCCAAAGCCGATCTGATCTTTCCGTCGTGGTCGCAGAACATGGCACCCCTTTGTGTTTGTGGTGGCTTTCCCTCAAACCAGTCTATACTCCTTGTCTCCTCCGCCCTCCACAATTGAATCTCTGGTCGGATTCCCCGCCGATAGATATCTAATGATACCTCGTTGGAATCTGACGTCACCATCCAATGGAAAACTATCTGCAACTCTTCATGGAGATAGGGTGTGGGACCCACTTTCGCATTTCCTCCGAACGTGGCTCCGTGACTACACTAGTGGAACCCTACTTTACTTCATTTCTGGATTTCTCTGGAAGCTTCTACATTTACTACTTGGAACACAAAGTTTATGTTCACAAAGGTATATGTATCTCTCTTTATATCTCTGTCTGTATATTTCTGTGTAATCTTCGTTTTATTTTCTGTTTGATTAGCAAATACATATATATATATATAACTCTCTTTGGGTGAGGATTTATTAACTGTTTGATTTCAATTTGATTGTAGTTTTGTTTTTAATTAAAATCCCTTTCTTCTGATTTTGCTTTAGATCGTTTTTTTGAGCTTTCAATTTGCAATTTAAGTTTAGTTTTTGTTTAGTCATCTAATGATTGAGTCTGTATTTGTGATTATTATATCATCAATTTCACATGGGTTGTCAATTCTTCTTCGAGATCTGTCAACAGCCTGGAGTTTTGGATTGTATATGATCTTGCTGGTAGCTACTTGTCACACCCCCAACCCGCCCCCACGGATTAGGACACGTTTAACAAGACTATACGCACCCAAAATACACTAATAAGCAAGAATTATGTTAGTTATTAAGGAAAAACATGATTTGAAGTAACTTAAAACTACTATACTGAGATAAAATAGCTCAAGGGCAAAATGGTCATTAATAAAATATGACAAAATTTTACATCAAAAGATAGCTCTTTGAGTCCCGGTTCCAATTCAAAAAACGGCGCTTGAATTCGAATTTTCTACAAAGAGTTATGCCCGTTTCCGTAAAAGGCGACGAAAAATACCTTTGAAATCACTGTCTTGTGCAGAGGGGCATTCGACCGGTCGAGCGGGTCAATTCGACCGGTCCAGATACCCTCTGAACCAAATTTTCCCCCATTTAACATTCTAAGAAGTCCCCAAACACACAAGTCACTTGGGGCTACTTCCCAACCAACTTAGAACTACCGAAAAGTGCACAAAAGCATCGAAACTCATCAAATCACACAACCGTTGGAAGATTTCAATTCATTCCAACCAAAACCAAGCATGTAACGAACTTAAGTTCTTTCCAAGAACTAGCATAAACATGAAAACAATTTGAGAAGGAGTTTGAAGCTTTGTTATACAAGCTTGAGCCAAATAACACTAGTATCACTAGTGCCAAATAGGAAATTCTGCGGAAAATACTTACCAACCTTTATAATTGAAAGTAAAGTTTTTGTAGGTCAATGGGACCCCAAAGGTATCCTCTTGGCCTTTTAAAAGTTAAAACAAAACATGTGAACATCTAGAATTAAAGGGCTGGCAGTGGGTTTTTCGACCGGTCGAACGGGTCCCTTCGACCAGTCGAAAGCCCCTCTGCAGAACCATTTCTGCAGCAGCAACTTTCAACCTGTTTATACGAAATTTTGGAACTCAAACTCATCCAAACATTTTTGAAAGCTTATAAAACTTCTTGAACATGAACCTAATGCACATTAGGATACTTCTAACCACTTTAAACTTGTACCCAAGCTCATTTGAATC
Organism: Hydrangea macrophylla; assembly: GCA_033977485.1. Classification (NCBI taxonomy): domain Eukaryota; kingdom Viridiplantae; phylum Streptophyta; class Magnoliopsida; order Cornales; family Hydrangeaceae; genus Hydrangea; species Hydrangea macrophylla. The sequence continues at coordinate 76,303,446 of CM066993.1, forward strand.
AAATAAGACATTAAAGCCTAAACATTGGTTCAACTTATATGAACATAGAATTTTGTTGGAAAAGAGTTCAAAACTTCACATATAACTTAGTTACAAGCAAAAACTTGTCCAAAATGGTTGCGACATACACCCGGACATGCTGAAGTGGTCCAACTCAACCAACACACAAAATCCATAGTTTTAACCAAATGAATTACATAAGCTTTTCTAAGTTTAACTTCAACTCCTACAACTATTAACATAATAACTCAAGTATCACTAATCCAAAACCATCATTTACATCATACTACAAGCTTCGACATATATAACAAATCCCAAGCTTTGCCCCATTTCCAAGCTCGATTCACCTCCTTTCCGTACCTAGCTCCGAACCTGTAGTGGTTGTTATGTACCACAACAGAAATAGGAAAACGGTTTTCTTAAGCATTTCGCTTAGTGAGCATTCTAAATATGATTGTATGTTTAACACGTGCAATGCTTATAATTAACACATAAAACACAATCGTAGTCGCCGAGTCACCGGTTATGTGGTTCATTCAAACCCGAAGACCTCCCTCGGTCCCGTGGTCACTTCTATTCCTTGGACTTCCGTATTTATCGGATTCTTCCTCTTCACCACCCTTATTACTCCCAACAATGAACCATTTTCCCGGTTCTCATTGACTACCACATAGACATATAAGCACATAAACACATATTCATGTATCAACATATGGTTTTCATAGAATTGACATAAATTTCACAAATTAACAACAAAATAGCCTCTAGCATGAGTAGTTATTCCTAACATAACCCAAGCCTTGAACCCATTAAACACAATCACTTAGTTTGTATAGAAAACTCACCTCCCACAGATTTTACCCAAATTAAGCCAAATTATGTAGAATTTCCCCAGATTGAAGCTCAATTTCTACTCCAACAAGAATCCTACAAGAATTCGGTAGACGGCGTCTCACCGATTAGTGTGAGCTACCAAAATCCAAAAATATAAACGTAAATTAAAGATATAGAAATGTTCGTCTCACCTCCACGAGTCCGAAAGTGGTCTCGGATCGTAAATCCGATGAACGGTGGCGACGAAACGGCGGAATTACGGCGTCGGTGACGGTTCCGTCTTCTCTCCCGAGCTCTCTTCTTCTCTTCTTGTTTTAATTCTCAGCAATGAGAGTCTAAACTCTCTTACATGACACAACACACACCCATGCAACTTTACATGAGGTGTCTAAGCCTCAATTTTCCTCACTTTGCATTTACACCCCCAGAATTTCTTAAGTTCCTATTATGAAATCCCCCAAACATTCCATTAACTACCCAATTATCTAATGGGTGTTTGTCTAAGTTTCGTATGGGTCCCAACGCGGGTCCCACGTATTTTGTGAAATTGCTATCATACCTACTAAGTTTAAATCTTTTTCATTTATACCCTTATTTGGGTGTCCAAGCTATCACCAAATGCTAACACCTATATCATCATATAATATAGAAGCATTTTAAACAAATATTCATGTATTCATATAAATGAATTTAATCACGTAAAATGCAAATATTTTCATTTAGGCCCTTCACTGGGTCCTACTTCCAAACCTGTCCCACCTCACTGGGGACTTTTCCAACTAGTGTCCCTCTCTGAACACTTTTTACATGGGCGAGTCCAAGCCTCCCCTTAATCCGTTTTATACACTAATTATATAAATTAATGCATATTAACACAATAATTAACCCGTTCTCCGGGTACGGGTGTTACATTTCTCCCTCCCTAAAAGGGAGTTTGGTCCCCAAACTTACTCTTACCTCAAGAATCGAATAAGTGCGGGTACTTTGCTCGAATCTCATCCTCCCGCTCCCAGGTTGCCTCTTCGACTGAATGGCTTCGCCATTGAACCATCACCAAGGGAATCACTTTGGTCCTCAACACTTGATCTTTTCTATCAAGGATTTGTACTGGATGCTCCACGTAAGTTAAATCTTCCCGAATCTCTAACGGTTCCGGAATGATAACATGTTTCGAATCCGGCACATAACGTCGAAGCATCGACACGTGAAACACATTATGAACATTCTCTAATTCTTGTGGCAGCTCTAACCGATAAGCTAATGGCCCAACTCGATTAAGAATTAAATACGGTCCAACATATCTCGGACTGAGCTTACCTCGCTTACCAAAACGTGCTATGCCTTTCGAAGGCGAAACTTTCAAAAACACATAGTCACCAACCTCAAACTCCAATGGTCTTCTACCCGTATCCGCCTAACTTTTATAACGACTCTGAGCCGTTTGTAACCGTTGCTTAATCAATTGAATCTTGTCAGTAGTGATTTGCACTATCTCTGGTCCCAAAAGTTGTTTCTCTCCAACTTCTGTCCAACACACCGGCGATCTACACTTTCTACCATACAGTGCCTCATAAGGCGCCATTCCAATGCTAGTTTGAAAGCTGTTGTTATAAGAGAACTCGATTAAAGGCAAATGAGTCTCCCAATCGGCCTTAAAATCCATTACACAAACTCTCAACATATCCTCTAGAATTTGAATCACCCTTTCGGACTGACCATCGGTCTGTGAATGAAAAGCAGTGCTAAAATGTAAAGTTGTCCCCATAGCCCTCTGTAAACTCTCCCAAAATCTTGATACAAATCGGGTATCACGGTCCGACACTATCGAAACCGGTGCTCCATGAAGCCGTATAATCTCTCTGATATAAATCTCAGCAAGTTTTGATGGATCTTTGGTTTTGATTGGTAAGAAATGGACTGACTTAGTCAACCGGTCTACAATCACCCAGATGCTATCATTTGACTTTTGAGATTTTGGAAACCCCGATACAAAATCCATCGTAATATGCTCCCACTTCCACTCTGGTATCTCTAGAGGATGCAACTCTCCTCCAGGTCGTTGATGTTCCAGTTTCACCCTCTGACACGTCATACATTTAGATACAAATTCTGTGACTTCCTGTGCAAAGTGGGGGTATTTGTAAAATACAACCGCGCTAAAAGGAAGAATTGTATTAGTTTTTATCACAATTTCCCATGTTATCCGCAATTTGCATTACAAGGCTAATTTTTATACAGTATGATTAATCTATGATAAGTTGTATTGTTTTAGCTGTTGTTTATGCAGATCACTGCTGTGCGAACTAAACAGATAAACATCAGAATAAATGGAATGCTGGAATACAAACAAAAGAAGTCAAAGCTGAAATGTGGAGTTCGATCGCTTTAAGAAGGTTCGATCGATCGAGCGTTCGATCGCTCGAAGAGAGTAGAAGCGCTTAAAGATCAAGGGTTCGATCGATCGAAAGCAATTCGATCGATCGAACGGGGTATTTCCAGAAACATTTGCGTGCGCAGCAGAATGCGGATTTTAACCCTAGTGCATTAGGTTTTCTATTTATATGCGTTTTGTAGACGTCCATAAGGACGCCCACTTTTACATTTTAGCAGTTCAGAAGGAGAGATAGAGAGTTTGTTTGGTTTTTGTAGGTTTTTCATTGAATTTTCATATTGTGGATTGGATTTCTCAAAGTTTATACAAGTATCTTCTGTTCCAGGTTATTTATATATTGTTATTTTCATATTCTGCACGTGTTAGACGTAGTTAGATTGCTTGTTTTACAGTGTGGCATGCTAAATAGTTATATAACCATAGATTTTATAGTTTTCATGAATAACTCGCAACCAAACATGGTATTAAAGTTTTCTTACGTAAAAAATCAATCCTCGACACTCCAGACGATGTCTGAGTAGTCCCAGGTTGGGAGATCACGATGAAACAGTGATCTCCAGCCTCTGCCATGCAGCAGAATAATCGCTGTGTTCGATCGATCGAAGTCAGTTCGATCGATCGAACCAGAGACAGTCAAGCGATCGAAGTTAGTTCGATCGATTGAGGGATGAAGGTCTTCGATCGATCGAAGGCGCGTCGATCGATCGAACTCTCGGATTCTTGAGGATGTTACCTGCAGTATTCCAGGACTTTTTGTTTTATGACTTGTTATCATTCTGTCCCAAATAAATGCTCAGTCTGTCAAAACAGTTTTAAAACTAAGGCCCTAAGGCATTTTCTTTCAATACATTTTGCAAACCATCTTCAATGCTAACACCATTGAGGATGCAAGTCTTAACTATTGAATTAAACCGCTTTTGTGTATTTCAATTTAACTGTGATATTATGGTCCCGGTCATGAAAGGGCCATAGAATCTTTATTTCTTTTGAGGAATACGGAAAACTGTAGGTAATATGCTCCATTGTGCTTCAAGGTAAATGCATGGTAGATGGCTAGGTTACTGCGGATTCGTGTAATCCCAACACTTACTTTTTAAAGTTAAACTCCTTAATTCTAAGTACTGTTTAATTAGCTAGTTAGATTGCTTAGTTAATTTTAATTACTTTCATTAGTAATCCTAGTTTGTGGAACTTCGTGTTCTGCACCTTCATTCAAACTTAGTTATTTAATTTTGTTTTCTTTAGAGGTTAGTCTAATTCGATAGGTCAACACCTTCCCTGTGGGATCGACCTGGTCTTACCAGATATTACTTGCACATCTACCTACACTTGGGTACTGCACAAGAGCGCACAAGAAAATTCTCGTGTCAAGTTTTTGGCGCCGTTGCCGGGGAAGGCGACGATCAATTCCTTAGATTACCTCAGTCTCTCTTCATCTCTTTCTATTTTTATTTTTCTCTTCTTTTCAGTTCTTTTGGGTAAGTTCTCACCCTAGGGACCCTCTCAGTTCATGTCCGAGAATTCCATTGAAGGAATTTTTGGAAATCCTTTCTATCTGTCTGACTCTGAAAGCTCCATCAACCCCATAGCCACTCCAACTGCATCAATGGATGATCATCAGAGTGAAAACGGTGACAATGTTTTGGTACCAATCGATGAGGCACTCCGTCCTCTTTGCGATCTCATGCAACCAGAACATGCACCTACGCCCTCTTGCATTCAAATCCCACCGCACAATGGTGAATTTCAGTTTCGCAATGGGATGATTCAACTGCTTCCCACTTTTCATGGGATGGAAAGCGAGAAGGCGTATTTACATGTCACCGATTTCGAGGATGTTTGCAAAACATTCTCGCAAACTTGTCCTAGGGAGGTGGCGCATTTAATGCTATTCCCCTTCACTTTGAAAGATAAAGCGAAGGCGTGGCTCCACTCCCTAAAACCTAATTCAATTTTCACCTGGCATGCGATGCGCACCGCATTTTTAAAGAAATTCTATCCTACTCGCATGACCACAGACCTTCAGCGTCAAATCAATTCCTATAAACAAAAGAGCAATGAAACCTTCACAGAAGCGTGGGAGCGGTTCAAAGATTTGCTTCTCTCATGCCCACATCATGGGTTTGAGAAATGGCGAACAATCAGCTTCTTTTATCGGGGATTGAATGGTGAAACAAAGAAGTTGGTGGAAACGATGAGCTCGGGACCATTTCTGCGTAAAAACACTGAAGAGGCCGAAGCCCATTTCGAATGGTTAGCTGAATACGCTCATGAATGGTCAAATTCTGACAATATCTCACGCTCACAGATATCCTGTGTAGAGGAGAAAAGCTTATACCAGCTAACCAATGAAGATCACCTCATGACTAAGTATGCAGAGCTGGCAAAGAAGGTAGAGGAGTTAAGTATGAAAGGAGAAAGCTCTAAGCAAGTCTTGCCTGAAGAACCATGTGGCACATGCAACATGTTGGGACATCCAACTCAATATTGTCCTAATGTGCCACATTTTCAAGAGCAAGCCCCTATAGAGATGAATGCCATGCAAGGTTTTCGAGGGGCGGGGAATTCCAATAATAATTTTCAAAATAACAATAGATGGAATCACCCCGGTTTTGATTGGAGAAATAATGCTGGGGCCCAAAATCAATATCAACAGCAGCCCTACAACAATAATCAATATCAAGGGCAAAACAATAGGCCAGCCCAGCATTACAATCAAAACAGAACTAACAATTACAATCAAGCTCAACCCTCTAATGCGCCACAAACCAATGCCTATGTGCCCCCGCACAAGAAGGTACAAGAGGAGGAGCCACTTGCTAATGCCAATCTAACGCAGCAACTCATCCAAATGATGAGTAGAATGTCTGCTACACTAGAGAGGATAGATGCACGGCAAGAGAGCTCAGGAGGAACATTCCCTGCTCAACCACTTCAGAACCCCAAGGGACATAACAATGGTCCTAACAATCAAGAGCATGCTAAAGCTGTGACTACACTGAGAAGTGGAAAAATCATAGAGAAAGGCATGCCTCTGTCCACTCCTGAAGTGTACGATGAGGAGGAAGTGGTGGATAAGGATGTTGAGCTACCATCGATTCAAGAGGAGGAGCAGTCTACCAATGACGATCCTATCAAGGCAAACATTGCAGCTCCTGGAGTAGAGGAAGAAGTTGAGCGAAGGCCTGGGAAGGAGTCTGTTAAGGAGGAATCACCAAAATGGCCCTTCCCTGCACCTTATCCTCAACGGTTGAAGAAACCCAAGAATGAGACGAAGAATCAGGAGTTTTTGGAATTGTTTAAGCAAGTTAAGATTAACCTTCCACTCCTAGATGCTATCAAGCAAGTGCCAGCCTATGCTAAGTATCTTAAAGATCTATGCACAGTCAAGAGGAGGCAAAGCGTGAAGAAACATGCTTATGTCGCATGTCAAGCCAGTGCGATCATTCAAAATGAGTTGCCCCCAAAACTCAAAGATCCCGGTACACCTACGGTCTCATGTAGAATTGGGAATCAAAAGATAGACAACGCACTCCTCAATTTAGGAGCAAGCGTGAACCTGCTGCCATACTCAGTCTATAAACAGCTAGGGTTGGGTGAACTCAAACCCACCCGAGTTGCTTTGCAATTGGCAGACAGATCTGTAAAGTACCCTAGAGGGGTATTGGAGGACGTCCTTGTCCAAATAGACACTTTTGTATTTCAGGTTGATTTCGTGATATTGGACACAGAACCTGTGTCTAATCCTGGTGCACATATCCCGGTTATTTTTGGACGTCCATTCCTCAACACCATTGATGCCACAATCAAGATTAGAACTGGTATCATGACTATCGTATTCGGGAACATGACGTTGAATATCAAGATCTTCTCTAATCCCCGACCTGAAGAATACGATGATGAGGAAGAAATCCATTATATAGACACGGTCATTGAAGATGAAGTTGACTTGGTCGACTATAAAGATCCTTTGGAAGTTGTGATGACTCAATTTGGCGATATTTATCAGCCTGCAGAGTCCACCCCATTGGATGCTGACTTGAATCAGACGTGTCTTATGATGGATACGAAAGAGGAGGATAGAGCTGATTGCATGTGGATACAGCCATATGAACAACTGCCTCCGAAAACCAAGTTGGTAATGCCCTCTAGTTTCCAGTTCCCGGAATTAGAATTAAAGGAGCTCCCCAAAGAGCTAAAATACGCATTCCTAGGGACTGGAAAAACTTATCCTGTGATCATTTCATCTGTTTTAACTCATGAACAGGAAAGTAAGCTAGTGGAAATGCTTACCAAGCATAAGGACGCTATGGGATGGACAATTGCTGACCTCAAAGGCATAAGCCCATCCATATGCACACATAAGATATATCTGGAGGAAGACGCCAAACCCTCAAGGCAAATGCAAAGGCGTCTGAACCCCAACATGCAAGAAGTAGTTAAAAAGGAAGTGCTTAAACTACTTGATGTTGGGATGATATATCCTATATCTGATAGTCCTTGGGTTAGTCCTACCCAAGTAGTTCCAAAGAAAGCAGGCATAACGGTCATCCCAAATAAAGAGGGTGAATTAGTACCGACACGTGTCCCCACTGGTTGGAGGATGTGTATTGATTACAGGAAGTTAAATACTGTGACCCGAAAGGACCATTTTCCTTTGCCATTTATGGATCAAATGCTAGAACGCGTGGCAGGTCACAAGTATTACTGCTTCTTGGATGGATACAGTGGATATAATCAAATTGAGATTGCTCCTGAAGATCAGGAGAAAACCACATTCACGTGTCCATTCGGTACTTTTGCCTACCGACGAATGCCGTTTGGCCTATGCAATGCACCGGCTACCTTTCAGCGGTGCATGCTGAGTATATTCAGTGACATGGTCGAAAACATCCTTGAAGTTTTCATGGATGATTTCTCAGTATTCGGCCATAGCTTCGAGGATTGCCTCAGCAATCTCGAACATGTTTTAATGAGGTGTGAGGACAAACACCTAGTCTTGAATTGGGAGAAGTGTCACTTTATGGTGACCAAGGGTATAGTTCTAGGCCACATAATATCCGATGAAGGAATCCAAGTGGATAAGGCTAAAATCGACATAATCTCGAATCTACCTGTCCCCCGTACAGTGCGAGACATTCGTTCATTTTTGGGACATGCAGGTTTTTATCGTCGATTTATCCAGAATTTCAGTGCAATCTCTCGACCCCTTTGTCAACTTCTTGTCAAAGATGCACCTTTCGAGTGGTCAGAGAGTTGCCAAAAGTCCTTTGAGGATCTAAAAGATCTACTCACCTCCGCACCTATAATACAGGCACCCGACTGGAGTTTGCCTTTTGAATTAATGTGCGATGCTAGTGATTACGCCATTGGCGCAGTCCTAGGCCAGAGGAAGGACAATAAGCCACATGTGATATACTACGCCAGCCGAACTTTAAATGAAGCTCAGATGAATTACACTACTACTGAAAAGGAGCTGCTGGCAGTAGTATTCGCTCTGGACAAGTTTAGGTCTTACCTGATAGGGTCGCCAATCGTCTGTTTTACAGATCATTCGGCCCTCAAGTATCTTTTGTCAAAGAAAGACGCTAAACAATGGCTTATTCGCTGGATACTCTTACTCCAAGAGTTTGATTTAACAATCAAGGACAAGAAAGGAGTAGAGAATGTGGTTGCGGATCATTTATCCCGGTTGACTTTTACCGATAACACTGAATCCCAATCCATTAAAGATGAGTTTCCAGATGAACAGCTACTGGCAGTAAGTAGTCTGCCTTGGTACGCTGATGTGGTAAACTACCTCGTCACGGGTGAGACACCGACTCATTGGTCGAATCAAGATAGGAAACGGTTCCTCTCGTTTGCACGCCATTTTTTCTTTGATGACCCATACCTTTTCAAATACTGTGCTGATCAGGTCATCAGGCGTTGCGTACCCAACGAGGATATAACCGTCATATTAGCGTCATGCCATTCTGAGGCATGCGGTGGCCATTTTGCGTCACAGAAGACCGCACAAAAAGTGTTGCAAAGCGGTTTTTACTGGCCCACAGTCTTCAAAGATGCTTATTCCTTTTGTAAGACATGCCAACGCTGTCAAAAGCTTGGAACCATTTCTAAAAGGAATTCTATGCCTCTAACCCCTATCATCACAATTGAGATATTTGATTGTTGGGGCATAGATTTTATGGGCCCATTTCCCAAGTCGAATAACTGTGAGTATATACTCCTTGCTGTGGAGTATGTATCGAAATGGGTAGAAGCGATACCAACGAGACGAAATGATCACAGAACAGTCATGTCATTTCTCAGAGAGCATATTCTGTCTCGTTTTGGTACTCCGAAAGCTTTACTAAGTGACCAAGGCAAGCATTTCTGCAATAAGCCCTTGGAGTCACTTCTCAAGAAATACGGAGTCCATCATAAAATCGCTCTTGCTTATCATCCACAGTCAAATGGGCAAGCAGAATTGGCTAACCGAGAAATCAAGCATATTCTCGAGAAAACGGTTAGTTCCAATCGAAAAGACTGGGCATACAAATTGACTGACGCGTTATGGGCATACCGTACTGCCTATAAGACGAATCTTGGTATGTCCCCGTATAGACTAGTTTACGGGAAAGCTTGCCACCTTCCTGTTGAAATTGAACATAAAGCTTATTGGGCGACACGCTCATTGAACTTTGATATTCAAGAGGGAGGTCAGCTACGCAAGCTCCAACTTGCAGAGCTAGAGGAAATACGACGGGATGCGTATGACTCTGCAAAGTTGCATAAGGAAAAGTTGAAGGCTCGACACGATCGTACGATTTTTCGTAAATCATTTGAGCCGGGGCAGAAAGTGTTGCTGTATGACTCTCGCCTCCATCTTTTCCCAGGAAAACTCCGTTCCCGGTGGACAGGCCCGTTCATCGTAAAAACTGTTTTTCCACATGGGGCGGTTGAGATTGTTAATCCCAAGAACGATGATTGTTTCAAGGTCAATGGCCAAAGATTAAAGCCGTTCTTGGAGAATTTCCACTCTGAAGTCGAGCACATCCAGCTCGATGAGCCCAGCTATTCTCACGCTTAAAAATCCGAAGTGGAATTTCAAATTGTTGTTGTATTCCTTTTCTTTCCTTGCATTTTAGTTTTTCTCTCTTTTGTTTCTTTTTGGTTCTCGTTCTTTATTTCGTGTTTGTGATTTAGTTCTAATCCATTATTCCTTAAACCACTCTGTTGCAGGTGCGTAGATGCGAGGTGATGATGTTCACTCTGTCGGTTCTTGGGCGGATTCAGAATGTCGCTGTGGCACCTGGATTGAGGGTGAACTCATACCCTGCCCCTTGCTTCATCAGGACCCTGAAGCTCATTCTCTTATTGATGCTGCTCAAGGGTACATTCCATATCCACCAGCCCTCCTGGATATCAACCCATACGAAAATATGGGATTTCAGGATGATGATGATGTGGAGGAGGATGATGACCTGTACATGGGACGCATGGTGGATGACGCACTCATGGCGCAGTGGGAAAACGATGACATGTGGGAGCCATGGGAGGATCATGTCCTTCAGGATGTCGTCCCAGAACGCCACAATGCTGTCTTTGTTTTCGTGGACGATTTCCTCATACTTGAGTTGGTCCCATACCGCTACGTGCACCTGAGCTACTTGCTATTCAGGCTCCAATGCCCCTTACCAGCTAGTGCACTTTGGGAACCAATGCCAATAGTGAGGTTGGAACTTGTCACATTTCTTTGTATTATTGTTTCTATTCTTTGTTTTTCTTTTTGTGTTAATTCGTGTTTCTTGTGTTCTGTTGTTTTAATTTCAATTTGTGGTCTTTTGTCCAGGATTGTCACTATGTTCCTAAATGGCATCCCGGTATTCCTTCCACATCAACTGATTCATGGTCTTGGGCCCTACATAAGGCCCCCACTCACTCCGCCGCGAGAGGACAGTCCGTTGCGCATTCACACTCCGTTATCCTTGTCTCCATCCGGATCACCTCTTGCATGGGCTTTCCATTCCTTGGAGACTCCAGACTTGGTTGATGATGTCCTTGCTGCGTTTCGATTGTTCTGGGAAAGGGAATCATCGAGTTTGGACTTCACGTCTGAAGATTCGGCGGATTATGAAGAGATCGTGGAAGAGGAAATTTTTATACTCGAAGACTAGTGCTACATTTCAGTTGTTTCTATTCAACTTCAATTCTTGTTTAGCAACTGGAATGTAATCCTTGACAATTTGTTTTCAGTTTTAGTTTTAGTCTTAGTTTTGGTTTTCTAGTTCAATAAGGTTTTAACCACAGTTGGGGATGATAATGGTGCAATTTGGATGCAATAATAAAGTTTTTTTTTATATATATAAATTGCGATTTTCTATTCTGGGGATGAATTTCTGTCATACATGCTTGTTCTTCACCTGTTATTTCAGTCTATCTGCATGTCCAGATTTGTTTATGATAGTTGGGGGTGATGTAGTTCATATCCCATTGAATTCTGGAATTTTTGTGTTCGATCGATCGAAACCTGAATGTTCAAGCGCTTGTAGTTTATGATCAATCGATTGAAGGATTTATGTTCGATCGATCGAACATAGTTCGATCGATCGAACGAGGCATTTAAACGAGGCGTCTTCAGGACATTTCTTCATTTCCTTCATTCTCACCCTCAATCGCTCGAAGACAGGGAGAGGGCGACTCGGCATATTTTAGTTTCTGGCATCCCAAAAGGGAGCCCTGATCAATCCTCTGATCCCCCTCATCTTCATCTCATCATCTCTCCATCCCCACAGCGGGTTATTCACCGAGGTAGGCCCCACTCATTTGTGTTTTTCTTTTCTTTCTGGTTGTGTTAGAAAATCCCAAGGGGGTGTCCCCTTGGTCTTAGGATTGTCTTTTGATTAGTGTAACTTAGGTTTTCTTTTCGTTTCTGCGATTACTGGACAACGCTGTGTTCGATCGCTCGAACTGGTTTCGAGCGATCGAAGGGGAGAGGTTCGATCGATCGAACAATTTTCAAGCGATCGAAGTCTACTCCAGTTCGATCGATCGAACTCAGTTCAATCGATCGAACTCCAGCAGTGTTTGTTTTGTTTCTTTTTCTTCCTATTCTTATCTGTATCTTGTGTGGTCTTATTTTCAGGACTGCAAGATGAATCCAGTGACGGGCTATCATAAGTCCAAGCCCCTCGATCGTACTATACCAGATCCGGTACCCGCTCACGGGTTCCGGAATAACGAGGATAGGGTTTGGTTCGAGCGGTACTTCCAGACTCGGATGGTTATGATTGAGCGCCCCATTGAGCATATCTGGACTGAGAGCCCGTGGTTCCTCACACGGATCCGCGCGATGCCGCACTGGTTCAATCTCCTGTCGTTGGCCAAGAGGGTCAACCTATCCTGGATCAGAGGTGCGTGTGCGACTATGATCAGCGACCCGTTTACTCCATTCACCTACCATGCCTTCTTTCGGAGTCGCTCATTCATCATCAGTCCCGCGACCGTTTCCGCCGCATTGGGGGTACCAGAGGTACCTAATTATGTTTGCCCCCACCGGCCTGATGCACCCGTGACCCCACCATCCGCTATTATCAGGGAGCTCACTGGAGGCGCCGTTCCGTCTTGGGATGGCGATGCTTTGATCGAGGACCACTCTCTCACTGATGACTACCACATGCTTCATTTGGTCCTCAGCAATTGCCTCCTAGTGACGTCCTATAGAGAGAAGATCGCGGCTTGGTATGCGCGAGTCTTATATGCTGTGGGGACGGGACAGCCTGTTTGTATACCACGACTATATATTGATTTTATGGTCCACCCCACCCGTTATATCTCGTCCAGGAAGCACCTGAAGGGTGCTTGGGCTATTCAGAGGGTCATGGCCGATGCCGGGTTCCTCGAGCTCCCTGGAGATGATATCCGCCCTTCTCCCCGCCGATTTAGCGAGGCGGCTGCTCGCCGCTCTGACGCTCAGAAGAGGAAGCGCAAGGGGAAAGGGACAGCGAGGGTGCGGGGGAGGAAGAAGAGGCGTGGCGGTACAGACACGGAGGCCGGAGCTTCAGGGACACCCACCGAGGTGGAGGAGCTTGATTCGGATGATGAGGATGATCCAGTTGCTGCGGTTCAGCAGTTTGAGCTGCGACAGCGGTCGCAGTCTCGTGCCCAGGGAGAGTCTTCTTCTTCTGTGCCTCTCCCGACAGTTCGCGAGCTATTATTGGAGGAGAGAGAGGCCAGGATTAGACTCGAGGGCCGGATGGATCAGATCCAGACTCTACTGGAGTCCATTGTGATTCAGATAGGGGTTGATCAGGCTGTTCACTCTGCTCACCATCCCACGGCCACCCCATCTGCTCCGCCTGCTGCTGATCCGTCACATGTTGCTACTCCTACGGATCCACCACTTACTGATCCACCATTTGCTGCCCCAGCTGCTGAGGCTACTGATCCGGTTTCGACCGCTGCTTCCGAACCATCTACTACTCCTACTACTACTGTATTGCCGCCTGCTCCTATCGACATCCCTTCTGATATAGCCGATGATACGCCATCTGGGGTCGATTAGTTTTAGTCGGGGAGGTGGCATTTATGTATTTTTGGTTGGTTGTATATGCTGGTGGTTTTTGGGTGTATTATTTGGTTAGTTGGTATTGTATGGACAGTATTTATCACTGCTTGTATTTTATTTTATTCTATTCATATTCCAGTGGTTTCGATTGATTGGATCATGGTTTTATTGTATTATTGTTATCTTTTGATCCTGTCTGTTTTGGAGATTGTGTTCTACTTTTCTATGCTAGGTTGCTTTGCTTGCGATCATCATTTGCTCTATACAGGTGATACCCATCTCTTTTATTTATTGAAAATCAACTTCTGAGGACTTTGTTGTTTTCAGTTGGGGGTAGGAGACAATAGATAGGTATACACCCGTAATAATCAGGTTTTGCACTTAGATATGTTTTAAATTTAATGAGAACACAGTCTGTTAAAATTTGAAATAAATTTTATTGAATAGTATTGATAGAATAACTCTGAATAACCTTTTCTGCTTGTTAATTAGACAATGATACATTTGTAGTATTCTTATCTTTTTATGGATTAAATCCACGCGGTTTTTCTGTATCATTGAAATGAATTGCATCTGTAAAGCTGTTATGTACCCAACACTTTTGTGCACTAATTGGCAGCTATGTAGAAAATCTGAAAATGGAGTTAAAATGAATATTGTGCGAAAAAGAACAAGTAGTGGAAGCTAATAACCCTTTGTGAGCTTTTGAGCCAATCTTCATTTCTGAGGGGATTCGCATACATTGTCGAATGTTTTTTCTTGCATATACTTGGTAAATTCGTTGTTAAGTCTCAGTCTTCGTTAAAAATTTTGACTGCCTGTTAGAGGAGAACGTTCAGGATTTACCAATTAAACTCGATGAACACTTAAGTGCTAAAAATTGAAAGTTGAGAAAATGATTCAAGCCATCGTTTACCCATTCCTTTACCTAACATAGCCCACCTACATTCATTGAATTCATTCCTGATCCCACCTCAAATAAATATTTCCAATGAAATCACAAGAATCCAAATCCTTGATCTATACCTTGACCTCATTGAACTGTTTGATAAATTTATTGAGAATGAGTCATCAAAGTATGTGAAATGGAAGGAAGTTGTTGTGGGATATTCCAGGTTAAAAAAAAAAAAAAAAATGAATGGGGAATTGGGTGGAGAAAAGAATAAAAAATAAAAAAAAAAAAAAATGAATGGGGAATTGGGTGGAGAAAAGAATAAAAAATAAAAAAAAAAAAAAAAAAAAAAAGAGAAGTTGAAATTCCATCACATACTAAAAAGCACACTCTTCTCTACAACACCCCCACCTACTAAATAAAAGCCATAATTCAAAGTCTTGAAGATTCTCAACAATTGGTTTGAACATGAAAGTGTGAGTTGAGTTATCCACGGTATTTCGCTCCTCTTGTAAGTAGTATTCCATTCATGAGACTATACACTCTTAAATGTCCGTTTTTCATGGAGTCAAGTATGAAAGCATTAGCACTTAGAATATCATTCTTCTCAAAGCTTTCATACTATGTGCGATCATTGTAAAGCAAGTTTCTGAGAGACGTTCTTTTTGAGTGTGACCAATGTGAGAATTGAGCTAAAACTGCAAGTTTCCAAAGTACAATAATCTAGATAACTCTTAATAAGGGTTGGACGCATGGTTGTTAATTCCACACACACACGGGTGCATGATGGTAATACATTTGTATATTTTACTTGGTAATATAGGAGAGCATGTGGATCTCTTTCATGGGTTGATAGAGGATATTATATTCTTGTAGAGTTGAATTAACAGTTTAATGGAAGGGGGAATTCTACAAAGTTATTCTAATTCTTTTTGAGCTAAAAATTGGAATTTTGTGGGTATATTCACTGCAAACCCTCACGAGACAACACTCGTCCACTAGGGGGAACCTAGGGGTTTAACGGCTTGTTGCATTCGCTAAATGCAACCGCGATTCCTGCGAAAGTGAGTTAGGATTTTTTCTCTCTATCTTAGTTTAGGTTGTTTTTAGTTTTTCGTTGTTTTTTTAGTAGTGGTAGTATTAGTCTAGGAGTTTTTATTTTATTTTATTTTCGCTTTATCGCTAGGGACTAGCAATAAGCTAGTTGGGGTTGTGCAAAGTGGGGGTATTTGTAAAATACAACCGCGCTAAAAGGAAGAATTGTATTAGTTTTTATCACAATTTCCCATGTTATCCGCAATTTGCATTACAAGGCTAATTTTTATACAGTATGATTAATCTATGATAAGTTGTATTGTTTTAGTTGTTGTTTATGCAGATCACTGCTGTGCGAACTAAACAGATAAACATCAGAATAAATGGAATGCTGGAATACAAACAAAAGAAGTCAAAGCTGAAATGTGGAGTTCGATCGCTTTAAGAAGGTTCGATCGATCGAGCGTTCGATCGCTCGAAGAGAGTAGAAGCGCTTAAAGATCAAGGGTTCGATCGATCGAAAGCAGTTCGATCGATCGAACGGGGTATTTCCAGAAACATTTGCGTGCGCAGCAGAATGCGGATTTTAACCCTAGTGCATTAGGTTTTCTATTTATATGCGTTTTGTAGACGTCCATAAGGACGCCCACTTTTACATTTTAGCAGTTCAGAAGGAGAGATAGAGAGTTTGTTTGGTTTTTGTAGGTTTTTCATTGAATTTTCATATTGTGGATTGGATTTCTCAAAGTTTATACAAGTATCTTCTGTTCCAGGTTATTTATATATTGTTATTTTCATATTCTGCACGTGTTAGACGTAGTTAGATTGCTTGTTTTACAGTGTGGCATACTAAATAGTTATATAACCATAGATTTTATAGTTTTCATGAATAACTCGCAACCAAACATGGTATTAAAGTTTTCTTACGTAAAAAATCAATCCTCGACACTCCAGACGATGTCTGAGTAGTCCCAGGTTGGGAGATCACGATGAAACAGTGATCTCCAGCCTCTGCCATGCAGCAGAATAATCGCTGTGTTCGATCGATCGAAGTCAGTTCGATCGATCGAACCAGAGACAGTCAAGCGATCGAAGTTAGTTCGATCGATTGAGGGATGAAGGTCTTCGATCGATCGAAGGCGCGTCGATCGATCGAACTCTCGGATTCTTGAGGATGTTACCTGCAGTATTCCAGGACTTTTTGTTTTATGACTTGTTATCATTCTGTCCCAAATAAATGCTCAGTCTGTCAAAACAGTTTTAAAACTAAGGCCCTAAGGCATTTTCTTTCAATATATTTTGCAAACCATCTTCAATGCTAACACCATTGAGGATGCAAGTCTTAACTATTGAATTAAACCGCTTTTGTGTATTTCAATTTAACTGTGATATTATGGTCCCGGTCATGAAAGGGCCATAGAATCTTTATTTCTTTTGAGGAATATGGAAAACTGTAGGTAATATGCTCCATTGTGCTTCAAGGTAAATGCATGGTAGATGGCTAGGTTACTGCGGATTCGTGTAATCCCAACACTTACTTTTTAAAGTTAAACTCCTTAATTCTAAGTACTGTTTAATTAGCTAGTTAGATTGCTTAGTTAATTTTAATTACTTTCATTAGTAATCCTAGTTTGTGGAACTTCGTGTTCTGCACCTTCATTCAAACTTAGTTATTTAATTTTGTTTTCTTTAGAGGTTAGTCTAATTCGATAGGTCAACACCTTCCCTGTGGGATCGACCTGGTCTTACCAGATATTACTTGCACGTCTACCTACACTTGGGTACTGCACAAGAGCGCACAAGAAAATTCTCGTGTCACGCTTCATACCACTCTACCAATAAATTTCTCGCAAGTCTCTGTACATTTTGGTACTACCCGGATGTACTGAATATCTGGTATTGTGAGCCTCTTCCATAACTCTGTTTCTCAAATCACCAACGTTAGGAACACATAATCGATTGATGTATTTCAGAACACCATCATGGAAACTGAATTCTAGCCTTCTCCCCTCAGGTAATTCATCTACAATCTTCTTGAATCCTGGATCTAGAAGTTGATTAGTCTTGATTTCCCCAATTAAACTCGGCTGTGCCACGATCGCAACCATTAAACCACCTCTAATTTTAGGAACTACTTCAAGCTTCAATTGTTCAAATTCCTTTATCAACTTTTCCTGTCCAGTCAAGGCATAAGCTAAGTTTTCTGACGACTTCCGACTCAAGGCATCGGCAACTACATTGGCTTTTCCCGGGTGATACTGAATTTTTAAATCATAATCTTTCATGAGTTCCAACCATCTTCTTTGTCTCATATTAAGATCCCTCTGAGTGAATAGGTATTTCAGACTTTTATGATCCGTGAAGATTTCACAAGTCTCCCCATATAGATAGTGCCTCCAAATCTTCAAGGCAAAAATAACCGCTGCTAACTCCAAGTCATGTGTTGGGTAATTCTTCTCGTGAGGTCTCAACTATTGCGAAGCATACGCTATCACCTTGTCGTCTTGTGTTAATACACATCCCAAGCCTTGGTGAGAAGCATCACTGTAAATTCTGAAATTCCCAGTGCTTGTTGGAATTGTAAGTATTGGTGCCGTAGTCAACTTTTTCTTCAATGCTACAAAACAATCTTCACATTCCTTGTTCCACTCAAACGGTACATCCTTTCTCATCAACCTTTTCATCGGCGTTGCAATTCTAGAAAAGTCTTTCACAAACCTTCTATAATATCCGGCTAACCCCAAGAAACTTCGAATCTCGGACACATTTGTCGGTCTTGACCAATTCATAATGGCTTCAATCTTCTGTGGGTCAACAGAAATACCATCTTTAGAAATCACGTGCCCTAGAAAAGTGATACTTGTCAACCAAAATTCGCTCTTCTTCAACTTTCCAAACAATTGTTTCTCTCGAAGTCGCTGCAAAACTAGTCTCAAGTGTCGTTCATGCTCTTCCGGACTCTTAGAATAAATGAGAATGTCATCAATGAATACAATAACGAACTCATCCAAATATGATTTGAATACACGGTTCATCAAATCCATGAAGGCGGCAGGCGCATTAGTAACCCCAAACGGCATCACTAGGAATTCATAGTGTCCGTATCGGGTCCTAAAGGCTGTCTTTTCTACATCTTCTACTTTAACTTTCAATTGGTGATATCCAGATCTCAAGTCAACCTTTGAAAACACCTGAGCCCCTTGAAGCTGATCAAATAAGTCATCAATACGCGGCAATGGATACTTATTCTTGATCGTTACTTTGTTGATTTCTCGGTAGTCAATACACATCCGCATTGTCCCATCCTTCTTCTTCACAAATAGTACCGGTGCACCCCACGGAGACACACTAGGCCGAATAAAACCTTTGTCTAACAACTCTTGCAACTGTATCTTTAACTCTTTTAACTCAACTGGTGCCATTCGATATGGTGCTCGTGAAATTGGTTGGGTTCCCGGCATAATATCAATACCAAATTCAATCTCGTGATCAATCAATACACTAGGTAACTCCTCTGGAAATACATTCAGAAATTCTCTAACTACCGGAATATCTTCAAGTTTTAAATCGGGACCTCTAGTATCAAGAATGCTACACAAGAACCCTTGACAACCTTTCTTCAACAATCGACATACTTCAATAGCGGATACGATATACGGTGGTGATACAACACCCTTACCTTGAAAGTAAAACTCATCTTGATTCGGAATACGAAATGCTACTCCTTTAGTGTTACAATCAATATTAGCATGATTAGCGGCTAACCAATCCATACCCAATATAACATCAAAGTGCTGAATAACTAACGGTACTAAATCAACGGTTAACTCTTTACCATTCACATTAATCTCACATTTTCTAAACACACCTGAACTAACCAACGGAGCCCCCAATGGTATCGCGACAGATAAATCATAGTTTAGGAACTCTAATGGTTTATCTAGATGTTTAGCAAAGTGATGTGACACGAATGAGTGTGTGGATCCCGAATCTATAAGTACATTTGCTAGGTGTGAGCAAATGGGAACCATACCTGAGACAACAGTGTCGGTAGAAGCGGTATCTCCTGGCCTGAGTTGAAATGATCTTGCCTCTCGTTGCTTCCTCCTCGGAGGTTGAGTAGTCCGTGGTGTAATGGCACTAGCTGCATATGAACCAGAACCAGAAGCTCCCTGATGCTTGGTTGGACAATCTTTCGCTTGGTGCCCCAATTCCTTACAAGTGAAGCATCGACTTCTCATATCTATATTCTGATTCGGACAATTTCTAGCAATGTGTCCCGGTTGTCGGCAACTATTGCAAATGATTGGATTTGGAAGTTGATTGCACTAGCCCCAATGGAACTTCTGACAAATCTGACATCTCGGTTTGTTTCCACTAGAACCACTGCCGATACTAACCGATGATCCTCCTGAACCCTGCCTCTTGGCACTCCCTTGTCCACTGAACTGACTTGATCCTGGTCGTTTACTTTGTTGACTCGGTAGTGGTGGCATGTTTGAAGTATACCCAAGGTCTCTCTCAGCAATAGAAGCAATGTCCAATGCCTTAGCATAGGTCTCCGGTCGGAACACAGTCACTCGTCCCCGGATATCTCCCCGGAGTCCCGCTACAAACTTTCTTGCCTTCACTTTCTCGGTTGTTACAATATCCCCGGCAAACCTTGCCAAACTTGTAAATTGTGTTGAATATTCACGCACTGACTTTCCCCCTTGCACTAACTCCATGAATTCTTGAGCCTTCTGATCCCCAAACGATTTCGGAAAGTATTGCTCGTTGAATATCTCAAGGAATTGTTCCCAGGTAGTCGGTTGACCCGGACCCAGCTTAGTACGCCACCAATATTGCACTTCATCTTTTAACGTGTCTGCAGCAAATAGCACTTTTTGTTCCTCAGTACATGGTAACACTCGGAAGATCTTCTCCATATCTGATATCCAAAAATTTGTCTTCATTGGATCGGCTTCCCCACGGAATATCGTTGGCTTCTGCTTGTGGAATTTGGAAATCGTGACAACTTTCTCCCTCGGATTTGGATTTGGTTGTACCGGTCTTTCCTCTACTACATGAGTTTCGGCGACTCGTACCAATCCTTCGATTGCTCTTTCAACTCGTTCCATTCGGTTTGAGGTGTCACCTCCAGACATTATGCCTGGCACCCACATATAGTACACACATGCACGTTACTTTTAAATAAACACATGGCATGCTTATCGACATTAAAACATGCTAAGTAAACGTGTATGCATGTTTATGCAACTACGTGTCGTTGTGTGCACACTACGCGTCGTATACGTCTCTCGTCCCCAAAGGCTCTAAATATTGCTCTGATACCAAAAAATGTCACACCCCCAACCCGCCCCCACAGATTAGGACACGTGTAACAAGACTATACGCACCCAAAATACACTAATAAGCAAGAACTATGTTAGTTATTAAGGAAAAACATGATTTGAAGTAACTTAAAACTACTATACTGAGATAAAATAGCTCAAGGGCAAAATGGTCATTAATAAAATATGACAAAATTTTACATCAAAATATAGCTCTTTGAGTTCCGGTTCCAATTCAAAAAACGGCGCATGAATTCGAATTTTCTACAAAGAGTTATGCATGTTTCCGTAAAAGGCGACGAAAAATACCTTTGAAATCACTGTCTTGTGCAGAGGGGCATTCGACCGGTCGAGCGGGTCAATTCGACCGGTCCAGATACCCTCTGAACCAAATTTTCCCCCATTTAACATTCTAAGAAGTCCCCAAACACACAAGTCACTTGGGGCTACTTCCCAACCAAATTAGAACTACCGAAAAGTGCACAAAAGCATCGAAACTCATCAAATCACGCAACCGTTGGAAGATTTCAATTCATTCCAACCAAAACCAAGCATGTAACGAACTTAAGTTCTTTCCAAGAACTAGCATAAACATGAAAACAATTTGAGAAGGAGTTTGAAGCTTTGTTAAACAAGCTTGAGCCAAATAACACTAGTATAACTAGTGCCAAATAGGAAATTCCGCGGAAAATACTTACCAACCTTTATAATTGAAAGTAAAGTTTTTGTAGGTCAATGGGACCCCAAAGGTATCCTCTTGGCCTTTTAAAAGTTAAAACAAAACATGTGAACATCTAGAATTAAAGGGCTGGCAGTGGGTTTTTCGACCGGTCGAACGGGTCCCTTCGACCGGTCGAAAGCCCCTCTGCAGAACCATTTCTGCAGCAGCAACTTTCAACCTGTTTATACGAAATTTTGGAACTCAAACTCATCCAAACATTTTTGAAAGCTTATAAAACTTCTTGAACATGAACCTAATGCACATTAGGATACTTCTAACCACTTTAAACTTGTACCCAAGCTCATTTGAATCAAATAAGACATTAAAGCCTAAACATTGGTTCAACTTATATGAACATAGAATTTTGTTGGAAAAGAGTTCAAAACTTCACATATAACTTAGTTACAAGCAAAAACTTGTCCAAAATGGTTGCGACATACACCCGGACATGCTGAAGTGGTCCAACTCAACCAACACACAAAATCCATAGTTTTAACCAAATGAATTACATAAGCTTTTCTAAGTTTAACTTCAACTCCTACAACTATTAACATAATAACTCAAGTATCACTAATCCAAAACCATCATTTACATCATACTACAAGCTTAGACATATATAACAAATCCCAAGCTTTGCCCCATTTCCAAGCTCGATTCACCTCCTTTCCGTACCTTGCTCCGAACCTGTAGTGGTTGTTATGTACCACAACAGAAATAGGAAAACGGTTTTCTTAAGCATTTCGCTTAGTGAGCATTCTAAATATGATTGTATGTTTAACACGTGCAATGCTTATAATTAACACATAAAACACAATCGTAGTCGCCGAGTCACCGGTTATGTGGTTCATTCAAACCCGAAGACCTCCCTCGGTCCCGTGGTCACTTCTATTCCTTGGACTTCCGTATTTATCGGATTCTTCCTCTTCACCACCCTTATTACTCCCAACAATGAACCATTTCCCCGGTTCTCATTGACTACCACATAGACATATAAGCACATAAACACATATTCATGTATCAACATATGGTTTTCATAGAATTGACATAAATTTCACAAATTAACAACAAAATAGCCTCTAGCATGAGTAGTTATTCCTAACATAACCCAAGCCTTGAACCCATTAAACACAATCACTTAGTTTGTATAGAAAACTCACCTCCCACAGATTTTACCCAAATTAAGCCAAATTATGCAAAATTTCCCCAGATTAAAGCTCAATTTCTACTCCAACAAGAATCCTACAAGAATTCGGTAGACGGCGTCTCACCGATTAGTGTGAGCTATCAAAATCCGACAATATAAACGTAAATTAAAGATATAGAAACGTTCGTCTCACCTCCACGAGTCCGAAAGTGGTCTCGGATCGTAAATTCGATGAACGGCGGCGACGAAACGGCGGAATTACGGCGTCGGTGACGGTTCTGTCTTCTCTCCCGAGCTCTCTTCTTCTCTTCTTGTTTTAATTCTCAGCAATGAGAGTCTAAACTCTCTTACATGACACAACACACACCCATGCAACCTTACATGAGGTGTCTAAGCCTCAATTTTCCTCACTTTGCATTTACACCCCCAGAATTTCTTAAGTTCCTATTATGAAATCCCCCAAACATTCCATTAACTACCCAATTATCTAATGGGTGTTAGTCTAAGTTTCGTATGGGTCCCAACGCGGGTCCCACGTATTTTGTGAAATTGCTATCATACCTACTAAGTTTAAATCTTTTTCATTTATACCCTTATTTGGGTGTCCAAGCTATCACCAAATGCTAACACCTATATCATCATATAATATAGAAGCATTTTAAACAAATATTCATGTATTCATATAAATGCATTTAATCACGTAAAATGCAAATATTTTCATTTAGGCCCTTCACTGGGTCCCACTTCCAAACCTGTCCCACCTCACTGGGGACTTTTCCAACTAGTGTCCCTCTCTGAACACTTTTTACATGGGCGAGTCCAAGCCTCCCCTTAATCCGTTTTATACACTAATTATATAAATTAATGCATATTAACACAATAATTAACCCGTTCTCCGGGTACGGGTGTTACACTACTATTTAGTAGATTGATGATTTTATAATTCCTAACTAGGCTTAAAGTGATGAACCTTCCATGGGTTGTCACTAATGTTTCCAGTGCATGTCGTATGTATGGCTATGGTTTGTCTTTTGATGACACTAGTTACCCTTAGAGTCTGAAAGTGGAAACCTCAATCAGCACATAACTACAAATTATTACTACTAATTATTATAACTAAAATAGTCTGCAAATACTATGGTTACATAGTAACGGTCAGTCTCTTAAGTGAACAGGGTTGAGTGAACATATTTTTTGCCTAAAAAAAACCCGCGGGACTGTGGGGCACACACGGGTCAGCGGTGTAGTCTGTGGGTTTTTAAAGGCAAAAAAAATTGTTCATGGGTATGTTCACTGACCGTACATAATAATAAGCAAACTTATCTACACAATACAAATATTAACTCTTTCCTTGATTTCATACTTCATTGGAGAAACTAAAGTAGTAGGTTGATTAGCCGCAAGTATGGTAATATCTTTATCCAAATATAAGCTTTATTTATACAATAGAAGTAGTAGGTTGAATTTTAGCCCCAAGTATGTTAATATCTTAATCCAAATATAAGCTTTATTTATTAAGTAGAGCCTTCCAATTATTAAGAAATGGTTTGGTAATTGTGTTTGATTGCAATGGAAACAATTGAAAGCATCACTTCTCTCTCTCTCTCTCTCTCTCTCTCTCTTTCTCTCTCTCTCTCTCTCTCTCTCGTGTTTAAAGCTTAATAAAGTCCCTTGCATGTTGTATGGTTTCAGTTTGAAAGGCCTCCGTAGTTAAGTAGTATAAGCCTTTAATATTTTTACCCTTAAATCACATGAATTTTTTCTACCCGCAAATTGTATTGATTCTTATTTCTTTCATCTATTTTCTTTCCCATGTTTAGGGAATTTTTTGAAGATAGTAAAATTGAATGAAAGACAATTGGAAGAGGTACTTGAATGTTGTCCACTACCTTTTATAAGCGCTCAGAATTTTAGAGCAACCTACCTTTTGTACACTATTGTTCCGGTGTTGCAGACTTGTTTGAGCATGAATATTACTAATTCCTACAATGGCATTGTAAGAGAGTTAAGTCTACCTATCCTTAAAATTACCCAAAATTTACAATTGGGTCTTCTTAATCCTAAAGCCAAACAACACTATTAGTGGGTCAACTAGGTAGAGGTAGTAGCGTAGTACTCCCTCCGTCCTATTTTTTGAGTCCACTATTCCATTTTGAGATGTCGCAAAAATATTGTTCACTTTCCTAAATTGGTATACATTGTTTGCTTACTTCCAAAACTGCATCTCCTTGAAATATACACCAAGACAAAGTAAAAAAAAAATTGTTTCAAGGATTTTCATCCTACCCTAGTGGCCAAAGCCCATTCCCCCACCCAATTGGGTGTGTGTTCAAATCCCCCCTCCCCCAATGTTTAAAAAATAAAAAATATTTTGTTGTAATGATTAGGGAATTTTGGAAAGTATGTGTAGATTCTTTTTATCCCCTTAAAAAGTTGGGTTCCCAAAGTGGGACTCAAAAAATGGGACAGAGTGAGTAAAGTTGATCTTACAATTTTATCTTTTATGTAAAAATTTAAATATGCAGCCAAGAGTTGAAATTACTGGAAGCGTAACATGTGATGCTCATGGCAGCTGGTTTTGTTCTCAATGTTCTGTGTTGAGCTTCATTTTTTGTTTTTTTTTTTTTGTTTTTTTTTTCAGAATGACCATAAAAGAAGCATTAGAAAATTTTGTTCTTTTTCCCTGATTCACTTTTGTATCTGTTTGTGACAACTTTTGGAAATTTATTTAACTATGACTTGTAGGCAAGTTAGACTTTAGCTTGCTTTGTTTATTTATAAAATAAATAGTGCATATTCAAAAATCTATGAGGTGGATTCAGTTGGATTCCTTTGGAAATTGAATGATTCTATTACATTTTCACATATCTAGAACTAAGACCATTGCTTTGAGCTTTCGTTAATTCTACTCGGGTCAGATCTTGGAGGGCGTCTTACACTGGTGGCAGGTGAGTCCTGGATCCTCCCGTCTTATCCACCGGTGTCGATCTGTATTTTACTTTTCCATTTTCCCTTTAATTTGTCATACAATCCAAAATCCCAGTTCTAAAACATCTTTAGACTCAATACTGATGAATCTGCTCAGGGTACTCTCTCTCCCTCTCCCTCTCCCTCTCCCTCTCCCTCTCCCCTCCCCTCCCCTCCCCTCCCCTCCCACACATAATTTGTAATACATTATTATGTAAAATCTTATACGGTGATGAATTTATTTCACCTTCTTGTTTTCTGTAGAATTCAAATAAGACAATCCAGTGTGAACCGTTTCATGTTTTTAAGGTGGTGTATTGATTTTTAATTTACACAGCATAGGGAAAACACCTATTTGTGGTTCCTTTAAATGTGACTTCATTCGATGGTCTGAATTTGTGTTTTTTTTTTCTCCCCGTCATTCCCTTCTCCTCTTCCTATCACTAGCTATTTGCCGCCAACCAAAATAAGCCTCCTGAGGTAGTCAGCATACTTGTCACAAATAGAAGCAAGCTCCTAAGGTTCTTTGGTGATTTCAAGTTTGATAGAGGTATCGTTTGTTTTTCAATTTTTAGTACTTGTTTATACATCATTTCGCACTTCGATGTAAATTTTGAGACACGGTTTGCTCTGCAGAGGATGAACAGTTTGAAGCAGACAAAGCTCAGGTTGTCAAAGAAATTGCTACCCTTGAGCTCTGAGACGAATTGTGTGCAGATATGGCCAAATGCGAGATCTCCATCACCAAATGCATCTGAGTACTTTCAAAGACCCTTTTCTTTTTATATCATATCTGTTATATTCGTTATGATATTATATTTGTGACTATGAATATACAATTCTTAAGTCTGCAGTGGTTTATATTATTCAAAGCAGTTGAATCAGATTCTCTGTTAATAGCATACATGCTTTAGATCAATTTGAATACTGTTAAATAGCTGTTTTCTTTTGGTCACTCTATAGTCCTTAAAGAACATAAGTGCTCATTGATTAATACCACATCAACAACGTCCGCAAAAAAAAAAATTGAGTCACTGAGATCATATGATGTTTCATGTTAAAATTTGTTTACTTATTCCAGATACCAAAATATACACACGATTCTTTAATTTTAGACTGTTTTGGTTAAAGAAGCGTTTAACCAAGTCAGATTGATCTATCTAAACTTTGGGCAAAAGATAAAGATCAAACATAAATTAATAAATCACCAAAAAAGAGAATTATACATGGAAGTGTGTTTATATATATAGCACAAAAATTACACTATATCCATGTCCTAAATACAGACTAATGATAAAATCCCTATAAAAAAATAAAATAAAATAAAAAAGGGAAAAAAGAGTCACAACTCACAATGACAAAAGAATAGCTCTAAAACATCATAAACTAAACAAAATACTCTCCCTCACTGCAGCGTTCCAGAGAACCCTCGCTGATAATTCATATACCCAAAGTCTTCATCAAAGAAACCACATAGAATGTGTAACAATCTACACTATCTGTTGTGAACCAGCACCATATCCATTAACTCCATTAGTTCCATTTGCACCATGGGGGTGCTTATCTGAGCCAGCCTTCTTCCTCTTTATAACGACGTACCATGTAAAAGCTTCCAACTTTCAGCAAAAAAAAAATGTAAAAGCTTCCAACATAGCCGCGTTGAATCTCAAAAATATGAGAATCGCAATATATACTTTCTCTCATTTGTCATCTGGGCTCAAGATCTTCAAGCCCTTGAAGACATTGACAATGCTCATGATGATCACAGTGTATCCGATGAGGTGATGGTAGATGTTCCTGTATAATATGAATTTGTGATCCTTATTTGACCTCGAGCAGAGCAAACACCTATATGTCCAATAATACAACGTTAAATAAGTATATAATCACATTCAAATAATTACAGATAAGCATGGGCGGGGGGCAGTTTTCCACCACTAGAATTTATAAGAGTAATGCTACAGACACAACACATTGCACAATACAAAGAACAATAGGGCTTTAAATGCCTTGTACCCTGTGCTGTTTGAATTTTTTGCACTTTTCTATGCACCACTTACACAACATAAGGTACATGCATTTAAAGCCCTGTTGTGCAATATGTTGTGTCTGTAGCATTACTCTTATAAGAAATCCCAGTATATTTTATACTGTGTTATTTTACAGATTTTTGTAGTACTTTTGTTTTTGCGCTTTCTTCCCCAATTTTTTTTATAAGAACAATAATAGAGAATTAAGATTTGGGGTTGGATAGGTATAAGGTTATAGGTGCAGTCGTAAGTTGGCCCCTACTGGACCAAATTCCTAGATTGAAGACAGGATTATTAGGTGTACCTGAAGTGTTCCGAGATAGAAGAGGGCGATGCCAATATTGCCATGGGTAGCGTGTTTTATTCCAGGAGAGTCACTGCCGAGTTTAAGAATGGTAGCCCATCTAGCAACACCAATAGCGTAGGCAGAGGTTTGGCAAGCAACATGTAGGTAAAACCAGGCTGGATCAGCTGACTTGAACACACTCAAGTACCTTGCAATTATAGCTCCCAAAGGCATTAAAGTCCCCCAACTGATTGCATTCAATACTCCATGAACCTGAAAAATTTCAGTAAACTCAGAACCTATGTGGGAAGACAACATGTATTTTTGTCATCTTACTAAATACTCTTTATAGTAGGAAAAATAGAGTAAGGGTCATGTATCTTATGATTTGGAGTTCTGACTCCTAGACAAGACACACACCCGCACACGATGTGTCCCTTTAGTCCATGTACCACAGATTGTGTAATACTGGATGATTTTGTTCAGTTGAGTAATTGAATTGGATTATTTAATGATTTTTTTTCCTATTGCAGTTGAGGAACTCAGATGAACGTAAGAGAGGAGGATTTTCATTTTTTATAAAGGGAAGGATTCTCACTTTTTTTTTTGTTGGAGAAAATGTTATTCTGGTAGATTTAGTATTAGTAATACTCTCGAAGGATGCGTATCTTCTGAATAATGTTTATATGTATTGG
Source organism: Hydrangea macrophylla (assembly GCA_033977485.1). Taxonomy (NCBI): domain Eukaryota; kingdom Viridiplantae; phylum Streptophyta; class Magnoliopsida; order Cornales; family Hydrangeaceae; genus Hydrangea; species Hydrangea macrophylla. The sequence continues at coordinate 76,332,324 of CM066993.1, forward strand.
TTTTTTATGCTTATAAAATAAAAGTAGCTCTCTTTGTGGAATTATATTGAGTTCCGATGACATCTGGAGTTAAATTTAGGTTGAACGTACACATGGTTCTCGGAGACATGTTTTTTAATTTTTTGTTGATTGGTGGAGATATGAGTAGATGGAATGGAGTTGATTGGTTGTAATGATATATTAATTGATTATTAAGTATTAATTTAGTTGTTGGAATTGATTATTGAGCTGCATGTAATTTTGTACAGGATGGTAATATTGATATATGCAATCACTATTTTTTTAAAAAAAAAATTTGTAAACATTTATGTCACTTTTAATAAAACCCACATAAATAAAAAGCATTTATGTCACTTTTTATCAAGTATTTATGTCACTTTTAAGTTTTTATGTCACTTTTAAAGTATTTATGTCACTTTTAAGACTTTGATGTAATAATTTTGTTTGGTATTTATGTCACTTTTCTACTTTTATGTCACTTTAGGTTAAAAGTGACATAAATAAAATAGTATTTATGTCACTTTTAAGTATTTATGTCACTTTTTATTAACATATGTGTTGGTATTATGAAACATTTATGTCACTTTTAAAACATTTATGTCGCCTCCATTTATGTCACTTTTTACTGGAAAAAAAAGTGACATAAATAGCTATTTATGCCACTTTTTAAGTGACATAAAAAGCCTTTTTCCTTGTAGTACTGCCTGGGTGGGTTTAGGGATGGCAATTTCCTCCACCCCGTTAGTAATCCGCTTCACTCCGCTCCTAATGGTAAGGAGTTGGAGTCCATAAAAAAACTGTAAAGGAGTAGAGTTGGTATGATAAAACAAAACTCCTGTAAGAGTAGGAGTGGGTTTGGGAAGACCCCCAAACTGCTACTAACCCACTCCTCCTTCGACCTGATTATTCTACAAATTTACTAAACTACCCTTAGTACTATAAGTAATTTATCCTATTGGTAATCCGCTTCACTCCTACTCTCGACTGTGTTTAATCATGTTATGATTTGCTACTTTGTTATATTTTGCAACACTTTAATCTCGTTATATTGTGTTTCAAATACATTTTTGTTGTGAATGAACTTTTGATTGTAGATCTTTTTTATTTTTAAATTTATGTATAAATTGGTAAATGGAGTAAGAGTGAGATGGAGTGGAGTAGGAGTACTGGACAGGAGTTGGCATGGTATACTTAATGAATAGAAATGGAGTGGAGTAAGAGTGACCATATATATATATATATATATATCAATATACAAGCAAAAAGGAGTAGGAGAATGCATTCCACCCGGTTCATTTAGGAAAAAAAATTGGCCAAATTACACTTTAGTCCATTAAACTATACATATGTTTTCAATTGGGTCCATAAACTTTTTTTTTTGCAATTGGGTCCATGAACTTCAAAAATTCATTCAATCAAACCCAAATTCTGACACTGTTAACTTAAATTATTAGAAATTGTCACGTACATTACGCGTAATGCTTACCTCTCACATGTTAGGTTAAGACAAACACGGGAGACTGTGAATGGCTAAAAAATTATATATGTGATTTTGGGTATAATTGAGTGCAATTTTGGATCTAGTCGAATGTGTTTTCGAATTTGATTGAACGCTATTTCGGATCTGATTGAACGCAATTTTTGCACTGTTCACAATCTTCCGTGTTTGTCTTAACCTAACATGTGACAGGTAAGCATTACGTGCAACGTACGTGTCAATTTCTAATAGTTTAAGCTAACAGTGTCAGAATTTGGGTCAGATTGTATGAATTTTTGAAGTTCAAAGATCGAATTGCAAAAAAAAAAAAATTTATGGACCCAATTAAAAACATACTATAGTGTAATGGACTAAAGTGTAATTTGTCCAAAAAATTTTGATCAATATGATCGTTCTTGTCCAGTCAACATCGAATCAAAAGTTGAATAATGCAATTATAATCGACAAATATATGTATATATATATATATATGATCAGACTCTAGAGTGAACAGGGTAGAGTGAATATATCCAGTGAACATTTTTTTTTGCCTGAAAAAATCTGCTGGTCAATGGGGCGCGCAGGTCAACGGGCAGCCCACGGGTTTTTATAAAGCAAAAAAAAATATTTACTAAATATGTTCACTATACTCTCTTCACTCTAGAGTCTGATCGTGTGTATATTTATATATATATATATATATATATATATATTCTCCATATACCATTCAAAACACACTCTTACATATCTCAGTTGTGCCTAATGTACTTTTTTTTTTTTCTGAGAAGTTGTGCCTAATGTACTTGAATGGGCAGCATGATGACCCTTTGTTGCATTATTAACATCCCGACAAAGAAAAAGTAGGCCATGTTACCTGTTTTTTTTACGTCATTTCAATTTCATGAAAATTAGAGACTTCTTGTTTCGAAACGATCACTTTTGTGATTCCATATATATGTGTAGAGCCTACCAACTTCAATAATTACTTGGGCTTAGTTTGGTCAGCATTGTGGAGCTTTTTTTTTTTAAATTATAATTTTATATTAATTCATTTGGTAATTAGTTTATGAATTTTATAAAAATTGAACGTAGGACTTTTTTGGGAGGAGCTTTTAAAAACTCTAAAATGAGCTTTTAAAAGCTCAATGTTGCTTTTTGGTTTCATGATACCTTTTTGAAGAGTAGTGTGTCACTTGTATAAAATGATCAAACAACTTAATAATAAATTTCATAAGCTACTTTTAAAAAACCACGTGGGGGCCAAACTAATCCTTATTCCTCATGGATCTCTAAAGCGGGTTTTTTTTTGTAAGTAAAATCTTTTACTATGTCAATCTCAGAGCCTTGGAAGTTAATTAGACCTTCATATTGGCTACGGCCTATGGGATATAATTTACACAAATAAAACTATATATTGATTTATATTTACAAGTTCATGTAACGTTATGTTTTATTTCTTCAAATGTTAAAGTTACTTTTGACGGAGTTTTTATTTAGTTTCATTCTCATTTACTAAAAATTAATATCATTTAATATATTTTAAAAGAATTAACTCTTGATTTTTACTCATATGAGCGAAAACGTAATGTAAAGAAAGCTGCATCAACAATTTTAGCCTTTTGAAGTTAAATGCAAAGATAAACTTGACAATCAACACGAAATCAGTACTTAAACCAAACTAGTTTTTTACACACTTTGACATATCTTTATGTACATATAGTCAATTGAATTTTGATTTCATTCTTAGGGTTGATACATATAATTCATTATATATTTGTTCCCTGGTAGTCATAGCTCCACTTTGAAACACACACAAAAAAAGAAGAATACGCCCACAATTGTTGACTGAACCACAGACACTTTTGTTGCAAATTTTGCTGCATTTCCATTTCCTGCCCCTAGCTCATTGGCAATCCTTACTCTTGTCAATTTGCATCACATCAAAATTAAGAAAATATTAAAGAAATAATTGTCACAAATAATTAGGACATACAACTATACAAGACCTTCAGGTGCTTTAGGAAGGAAATGCTTAGTAATAGTGTTTCACATATTTAAGGTTGTCTTTGGTACATGCATGAATTTAGTGAGCTTAAATAAAACAGTAAGCACAAACTTTTCTTTTCTTTTCTTTTGATCTAAAAGGAAAGCAACGGAACAAAAAAAAAAAAATTAGGAACTGCTAGAAATTTGGATGAGAATAAATTAAAAGTTTTAAATTTTGTGAGTTAGTTCAATTCCTCGTTTCATAAGTTCCCATTTATTTTGAAAATTTGTGACTTATGACGTTAGTTAAGCATGAATTTTCTTTTTCCCCCTTTAATTTTCCTTTTCTTCTCTAAACCACATAACCAAACAAAACCCAAAATGAATGGGGCTAAAATCTTCTGGTGGATTTTAGAATATCTTTTTTTATTAGTAACGATTTTAGAATTTCGGTTGAATGCTTCATGTTCATCCTTTTTTATTCATTTATTATTATTATTATTATTATTATTTTTTGTGCTTTGCTCAGGGTGGATGACTATTTAATTTGGATTAGTACTAGGGACCAACACGAACAATTACAATAGGACAAAATGGAGATGGAGATTAGGGTAATACTTGGAACACATACCCAAAAGATCTGTCTATCTCTCTCCTCTGTCTCCGGACCCACAGTAACTTCACAAGAGAGAGATAGACCAAAAGTTGTGTATTTGAGTATGCCTCTGAAAATTATAACAATTAAGTACCCGGTTGCATCAAAGAAGGCGCGAGAGTAAACATCATTTCCATGTTAATGCTCATGCCGCTAAATCTTTGACAAATACATGTACACTCAGTCTAATTAAACCACAAAATTAATGGTTATCGAGCTCTGTTAATCTCAGAGCCTTGGAAGTGAATTAGACCTTCACCTTGGCTACGGCCTATGGGGTACTATTAACACAAATAAAAAAATTGATTTTTTTTTTTCGGCTGAACAATTGATTTATATTTACAAGTTCATGTAACGTTATGTTTTATTTATTCAAATGTTGAAGTCACTTTTGACGGAGTTATTATTCAGTTCCATTCTTATTTCCTAAAAAATAATATCATTTTAATATATTTTAAAAGAGTTAACTCGTGATTTTTACTCATATATATGAGCGAATCGTAGTGTAAAGAAGGCAGCATCAACAATTTTAGCCTTTTTAAGTTAAGCGCAAAGATAAACTTGACAATCAACATGATATCAGAAATCAAGCTAGTTTTTTACACACTTGAGAGATGGAGTAAATATTTTTGTATATATAGTCTCAATTGAGTTTGATACATAATTCATTATTCTTTCTAAGCCCAAATATATATTTGCTCCCTGGTAATCATAGCTCCACTTTGAAACACAAAAATGAACAATAATGATACACCCACGTCTCCAATCATACCTCCAATCATATTTTATGCTTTAAATGCATGTACTCTGTGTTATTTGATTTTTTCATATTTTTCTGTGCACTACTTACACAGCACATGATACATACATTTAAATAAAAGATATGATTAGAGGTGTGATTGGAGATATATGTGTATCATTATTAAAAAAAGATGTGTTGATATGGTATTTTCTTCGGAAAACCAAAGAGTGGCAAATGTGCCATGAAGAAAAATGAAATGTTTTCCAACTTATGACTTATTATTTGGACTAGGAGTACTTGACCACTTTTGAACATGCTTGATTGCTTTCTCAGCCTGCAATTCAACCCACAAGAAACATATGTAAACATCAATATATATATATATATATATATCTCGAAAAGTAAAATTTGTTGTCGAGCTCTTCCTCATTTTCCCAATTGCAACGTCTTGTCTTTATATATGGCCAATATTATAGTTTGCACACCAGTTCCACAGAAAATCATGCATCCCACCCCAAACGCCCTGATATTTTTGCCATTCATAAGTGCGTCAATATCGTAAATAAATACCTAAACTCATTTTTCAAACTTTATACTTATAAGATAATGTCCTGTTATCACAATTCATCAAGTATATATGATAGGATTTTTTTTTCATACGGAGGAGGAGGGACGAGGTTCGAATCCCGAACCTATTCATTGAAGGGGGCTGATTATATATGTGAAGTTCTTTGCCACTAAGCAATGCCGACCTATGCCGTTGTTTTTTACATTTACAAGAAAAGTCTTACCACCTAATTAAAAATGAGAGCACTAATGTTATTACAAAATAATGCATTAAATTAATTATTCAACATATGATGTATATAGCCTCTCAATTAATGCAGTATTTGGGTGTAGAGAGAATTTATGTGTGCATCTAGAAACTACCCATTAATATAACCTCAATCATGTGTGTTCAAGTATATTACACAACAAAGTGGTATCAAAGCTGTTGGTTATTGTTATTTATTGTCTTGTGTGATTAAATGGAGGAGTCATCACATTCGATGATTAAGTTTACGGCTTCAAATTATGCAATTCGGAAGCCAAGAATAGAATATATTCTCTACTGTAAAGATTTGTATGATCCTATTGAGGGCGATTCGGTCAAGGCTACAAATACGTCTGCTAAGGACTGGGAAAAATTAAACAGGAAGATAGTGGGTCATATTAGACAATGGGTTGACCACACCGTATTTCACCACGTTGCCCAAGAAGTTAAAAATTAGAGTCTATGTATGAGAGGAAAACCGCACAGAACAAAGCTTTCTTGATTCGAAGGCCTGTGAACTTGAAATTCAAAGATGGGAATTCCGTTGCCAAGCACTTGAGTGACTTTCAGAGTCTGGTAAATCAGTTGGCTACGATGAAGATGGTCTTAGATGGTGAATTTCAAGCTTTGCTATTGTTGAGTTCTTTGCTTAACACTTGGGAGACGTCGGTTGTCTCGTTGAGTAATTCAGCTCCCAATGGTAAGCTGACTTTGGTTATGGTTAAAGACAACATGTTTAATAAGGAATCAAGGTGGAAAGATACGGGTACGGATCAGACACAGACTCTTGTCATGGAGAACAGAGGCAGGAATCCGAACAAAGGGTCTTGAAAGGACATAAATATCGTAGTAAGTCCAGGAATAGCAGAGGTATGTCATAGATGAGAGGAGCCTTTTTAAGCTATTACTGTAACAAGGAAGGCCACAGGAGCAAAAATTGTAGAATTCATAAGAGAGACTAGAAATGGGGTAATACTGAGAAGAAGTAGAATACAAGAATATTACAGCTACACTTTTTGAGGATGTGGTGGTACTCTCATTTGGAGATGAGGAGTGCTTATATGTTACAGATAGTGATGTTGAGTGGGTTGTTGATACAGCCGCCTCCTACCATGGTACTCCTAGGAGAGAGTTCTTCACCTCATACAAAGTCGGTGACTTTGGTACTGTGAAGATGGGTAATAATAGTTATTCCAAGATCGAGGGGATAGGTGACATGTGTATTCGGCCTAGCCTGGATTGCACTTGACATTGAAAGATGTTTGGCATGGTTCTGATTTATGGTTGAATTTGATTTCTGGTATTGCACTAGATAAAATGGGTTATGATAACCATTAAGGGAAAAGTGGAAACTCACCAAAGGGTCCCTAGTTATTGCAAATGGGGAACTTTGTTGTACTTTGTACAAGACTCTTGTGAAGGTGTGTTCAAACGGGCTCAATGCAGTTGAGTGTGAGTCATCACCAAATTTGTGGCACAGACGGTTGGCTCACATAAGTGAGAAAGGTTGCAGATTCTGACAAAGAAGTCCCTCATTCCCTTTTCTAAAAGGTACAGTTCGTAGCCCTTGTGATTATTGCTTATTTGATAAGCACCATAGAGTTTCTTTTCATGCTTCTAGTAAAAGAAAAATCAAGTTGCTAGATATGGTTTATTCTGATGTTTGTGGTCCCATTGACGTAGAGTCGTTGGGTGGTAACAAGTATTTTCTTACTTTTATAGATAATGCTTCATGAAAAGTATGGGTGCATTTTCTAAAAATAAAAGACCAGGTCTTTTAGCATTTTCAGAGGTTCCATGCTGTAATACCCAGTATTTTTCAATGTATATTAATAAAATGATATTCAGTTGTTGCCTTAAGTGTTCCTGTAAAACCTTTCCCAATTGATTGAACTTTATCAATCGATTGAACTTGTGTCCTTATCAATCGATTGAAACCCTGCCAACCTGAATCTATGACGTGGACCCGCTACAATCGATTGAACCTTAACCGACCTGATATCAATCGATTGACCCCATTTCAATCGATTGAACGGGCATGTACGTAGACACCCAGTTTGCATCATGTGGTTGTGGTTGATCCCCTTCCCCTATATATACACTATTCTCATATATTACATATATGTTTGTTAAATCCTTGGAGAGAGTTTAGAGAGAGAGAGATAATATATATACACATATATACATACACTCGTATATATATATATGTCTACACACAAACACTCACACAAACACTCTCGGGAAGAGAATGAGAAGAAGAAGATAGAAGGAAAGGGAAAAAGAGAAAGAGGTAAAGAAAGGGAAGGAGAGAGAGAGAGAGAGAGAGAGAGAAATACATACCTATGGCCACCACGAACCACCGGCGCCCCTGAACTTTAACAGTGAGTGTCTAAACTCACTGAGTAGCATTGTTATTCTTTATATATGTGTTTCGGCAAGAAAGAACGGACCCAAAACATGCATACAAGGTCCAGTTTAGTTTTGGGAAGAAGACGACTTCTCAATTAATTCATGGTTTTAATCGATTGAGATTAGGACCCAATCAATCGATTGAATAGGGACCAATCGATCGAAAAAGGTCTAATCGATTGAACAAGGATCAGTCGATCAAACCGAATTCAATTGATTGAACTTTACTTCAATTGATTGAATGGATCTCAATCGATTGGAATGGATACCAATCGATTAAATGGGAGAGAATGCTAAATGTTGAGGTTTGTTGATTCATGATGAACTGTTACGTTATTTTATATCATGCATTGATAGTTAGAAGCTGTATTGGAATAATACACACGTTGAATAATGGGTTTAATGCATTAAATAGTGGAACCAATTGTATAAATGTTGATATAATGTTGTGAACCGGATTGAGAAGTTGTCATGAATAGTAGTGGGTCTATTGATCACAGTGGTCGATACTAATTGTGTTTATATGTGTGGATGCGAAACGATGTTGGGTATGGGATCCTAATGAGCTGGGATAGTAAGGCGTGTTCGATTGTAAAGCAAGTGACTTTCAAGGAAGGGTTGGTTAGAAAGCTAGGACTGCATGTCAAGGTTATATGTCGAGAATGTCGAGAAAATAGGGAGTGCATGTCAAGTTTGGGAGGTTGTGTGATATGGGACTTCATGTCAAGTTTGATAAAGTAGGGCATGTTGGCCAGAATGTATCAAGGCGTGTTGGCCAGCACATATCGGGACATATTGGCCAGAATGGGTCGAGGCGTGTTGGCCAGAAAGCTAGGACTACGTGTTAGGCTGATATGTTAGTTAGTAAGTTGGGACTGCGTGTCAGGATTAATAGATGGTGTTATATATGACTATGTGTCAGATTTATGTGTAACAGAATTGGGACCCTTGGGTTGATAAGTTTAGATGTATTGGGCTACGTTCCAAGAATAGAAATAGTGGTTCGAGAAGTAAGTTGAATAATGTGGAATGTAAGGCTACGTGTTAAATGTGAACCCAATAGTCCATGTTATGTTTAGGATTGATTGGGACGATGTCAGTTGTTATATATAATGGGTTGGTACACATATGAATGACAAGATGACCTTTAAGAATATTGTTGTTTTATATACTGCGTATCTAGTGATACTTTGTAAGTATTTGCATTCACTCGTCTTTCATAAGCTGATGGCGTTTATGTCGCTGGATATTCTACGTCCAGCTGGCCAGGGTTATAAGAATACAAGGGAAGAGTCTATGGCAAAAGGCTACTGAGAAGGAGGCCTACTATGATGGAGGCTATGCTGGAGATGACTACCATGCAAGCTGAAGAATTGAAGTTGTGCCGTAGTTAGTTATGTTTATGTTTTAGAGACTCTGTAATATGTTAAGGTTTATAGTCGACATACGTTGCCATAATACTTTATTTCAGTTCCGCTACTACTTATGGTTTGTAATAAGTTTTTTTAAACTCTGGTTATATGTATTGAACTTTGAAATTCCTAATGCGTGGTTTGATTCAATACTCTGATGATTAGACTTTGGTTATGGAAAATATGGTGATCACTTTCAACTGTCATGGTCTACGGGTCCAAAAAGGAATTTATTTTCTCTATTTTTGCTACTGCGGGGCATGACAGGATTTTTGGTATCAGAGCCTAGGTTTTGTAGTCGTGTTCACTAATTGCTCAACATTTCTTGAGTGTGAACCTTAAATTCCTTGAGATAGGGGTGGGTTGACTCTAAGCAAATGTTTTAGAATTATCCGTATGGAATTTTCCTTGCTATTAATGTGATAATAGTTATAACTACTATGTTTAGTTTGTGAACTACTTTTTGCGATTGTTTTCAGATTGGCGACTGACCAATAGATGTCTATATAGTTACCCGATCGTACTGCATTGATGGCAGGAAGACCTACCCAGAATTGTCCCGAACAAATTGAGGATACACCCCTAGCACCCCATGCTGCTGATCCGACTGGCATATTCGAGGCCTTTTTGCGAAGAAAGGAACGCATCAACAACCCCAATATGAATAACGAAAATAACCATGGACCACCTCCAAGGCCAGTCAAAGATAGAATAGTGGAGAACTTCTGTCATTTTTTTTCTGAAGAAGTTTGACGGTAATATTGAGTCATGGTAAGCGGAACAGTGGTTTCGAGAGATGAAAGCAATCTTCGACACCCTAGGATGCAATGAGATCGAGAAGCGTCGACTAGCGACATTCCAATTGACTTATGCGGCGGCCGATTGGTGGGAATCGAAGAAGGCGACTGTAGGAGATGATGTACTAGGAAGAATGCCTTGGATCACACGTAAGGGCCTATTTCTGGAGAACTACATTCCTCAGACGGAGAGGAACAAGAACGAAAGAGAATTCATTGAGTTAAGACAAGGGAACTAGACTATGAGGGAATATGCGGTATAGTTCGAGCGGTTGTCCCATTTTGCCCTTCACATGATCGATACCCTGGAGAAGAAGAACAGGCAGTATCACCAAGGCCTCTCGCTTCTACTAAAACGGATGACTCTGAATCATCAGGGTCAAAGTTTTAAGGCTATGGTAGGCATGGAAATTGGCCATTAGAATATAAACAGTCGAGAGCAAGGACGCTTTGGAAATCACTCACCACCCAGGAGTAACCAAGGATCGAGACCTCCGATGCAGTTCCAAGAGAACAAACACAACTGAACTGGTGAAAGGAAACCACAATCTGCGTTTTCCCATAACCGACATGCTATAACCCAAGCACCTCCCCCGCAAGGACTACTTGCTGCCACTGGAGGCAATACCGGTGGGTGCTTTAATTGCACAAAGCCAGGTCATTTGGCTAAGGATTGTCAAGCTCCCAAGAACTACAATTGGTCGAGCATTCTCTGTTATAACTGTGGCAAGCTTGGCCATATTAGCAAGGATTGCAAGCACCCCGTAGGGTATACATTGGACCAGCCACTTAGGGTCAAGTAGGACAGGCTTGTTTGAAAGCTATCATCCCAGAGGACGCGGGATTTGATGAGGCTGAACAGTAAAACATGGAAGGTACATTAACATTATTCAGCACACGAGTTAAAGTTCTATTTGATACTGGTGTTTCAAATTCGTTTATGGCTATTAGAATTGTCAAATTTTGGGTTTAGTACCCCAGGCACTTGATGTAGCCCTGAATGCGGTATCACCTTTGGGAGTGACCGTGAGATTAGGGAGAGTGTGAAAGGACTGTACCTTAACCCTCGAGGATAGAAATCTTCCTGCACATCTAATCGTTTTGTCAATGAAGGAATTTGACATCATCCTAGATTGGCTCATGAAGTATCATGCTAAGTTGGATTGTGCCAATAAAATGATGTCCTTTTTAGTACCAGGAAGTCAGCCTTTTGATTTTCAGTGCAACTCCTCTAGTGATGCTTTTTTCACTAGCCCTCTAGCAGCTATAGAGAGGTCGAGTTCGGAACTCACTATCGCACAGATTCCCATCGCCTGAGACTTTGAGAATGTGTTAATATTTTAGGATTGCCACCTAAGCGAGAAATTGACTTTTTCATCGAGTTAGTGCCCTGGAACTTTACCACTATCGAAGGCTCCTTACCGGATGGCATCATCGGAGATGCAAGAACTAAATAAGCAAGTTCAATAATTGGAGGGTCTTAAGTTTGTTTGACCAAGCACTTCACCTTGGGGAGCGCCAGTGCTATTCGACAAGAAGAAGGACGGAACTCAACGACTTTGTATCAACTATAGGGAGCTCAACAAGGTCACCATTAAGAATATGTATTCCACTCCCTAGAATCGATGATCTGTTTGATCAATTGTAAGGAGCAACGACTTTCTCGAAGATTGATCTATGTTCAGGATATCACCAATTGTTGGTTCAACCCGAGGATATTTCAAAGATAGCATTCAGGACAAGATATGGGCATTATGAATTCTTAGTCATGTCTTTTGGATTAACCAATTCCCCAGTAGTATTCATGAACCTAATGAGCAGAGTATTTAGACCCTACTTGGACCAGTTCATTATTGTGTTCATAAATGATATTCTAATCTACTCAAAGACCGAGGCTGAACATGATGAACATGTAAGGATCGTACTACAGACCCTTTGAGACATCCACTCGTATGCGAAGTCCAGCAAGTGTGAATTATGGCTGAAGGAAGTCAAATTTCTAGGACATGTTGTTTCACAAGATGGAATAGTCAAACTCGTCAAAAACAAATGCAGTTCTGGATTGGAATATACCAACCACTGTAACAGAAGTCGAGAGATTTCTTGGTCTAGCTGGATACTATCGGAGATTCGTAGAAGGATTCTCAAAGATCCAACTCCTCTTACTGGGTTAACGAAGAAGGATTTGAAGTTTGAATAGAGTGACAAGCATGAACGCACATTCAGGAGTTAAAGGAAAGATTAACCTTGGCGCCAGTGTTTGCGATACCCAAGAGCGGTGAGCAGTTCACCATTTATAGCGACGCATCAAGCCACAAAGGCAAAGACTTTTAAAAATCAAGAAACAGACAATGTGGTGGCTACCAAGGTTAACTATCCAAATCAGATCCTAATTGGATCTATTCTAATCAAGCTGTCCATCACTATGTCAGTCATGGCTACTTCCATGGATAGCAAGGAAATTAGTCCACTAACTACTCCAAAACTCAAGGTGGATATGACTAATCTTATTGTGCCAGAAAAGCCAATGAAATCGACACTAACAATTAAAGCAAGTTCTTCATTCGTAGGGGCATCAGTTAACGTCCTATAATTTTCCACTCGAAAAGCCAAATTTCAAGTTCAACCACAATTGTGCTCTCTAGCACTCAATCTAAAAGAAAAACACAAAAGCAAAGGGACTCATGGAGGCGACCAAGAGCACCTAAGGCTCAATATGGGTCCGAAGCCTCACTTTATCTCCTCACAGCCTTTGGCATTGAGCAATCTATGTCAAAAAAGGAAATTCGATAACGAGCTTTCCTAACTGGCTACATGTTTGCTAGGGAGGTCCGAATGGGGGCATTTTTCCCTTTACAAGAAAAGATCCAGTCTCATACAGGCTCGATCACAAAATCAAGAGCTCGAACAACATCTCAACCACCTTTGAAGGAATCTACAACTTCAAGAAGGTGATTACTGAGTGGTGGAGATGATTCATCATCCCATTTTAATCATCTCATTTTTGTTCAGCTTGTGGAGAATCAACTCAAGTTGATGCCTTATTGATAAGGTAATTTGTGCAGTCTCTAAAGGGGTCAGCCTTTACTTGGTACACGCAACTAGTACTGAGTTCAATTATCACATGGGATGACATGCAAAAGACATTTCTAGCCCAATTTGTCAGCTCAAAGAAGAAAATTTCAATCATTGACTTAGTAGTCACTTGACAAAAAGTCAATGAAAATGTAAATGAATTTGTTACAAGATGGAGAAGTCTTAACTTCCAATGCTCAGAAAAGTTAACTGAGCAATCTTCAATCCAAATGTGTTCTAATAATTTGTTGCCAAAAATAGCAACATTTATAGGAACCGCAGAACCTCAAACCTTTGATCACTACAACAAAATAGGTCTTTGAAGATAGAAAAAAGTATTGCAATAAGTCACAAAATGTGTCACTAGTTGTTATACCAACATTTATTTAAGTGTCATAATAGGTGCTATCCTTAAGCCTTGTTGAGACACTTACCCAAGTGTTGGTAAAACTGTCGATAAAGATTACTTTGTAACAATAGAGAAAAAGTGTCACTAAAATTGTTGCTAAATGTTACTTTTGAAGTGACATATATTTGTGAGTAATGACAAAACGAATTGAAGTGTCATTTGAACTGTCACTAGAAGCTACTTTTACTAACATATATATATATATATATATATATGAGTAATGATTTGTGCACATAAAGTGTGCACATTTTATATGCACATAGCATTACCCTATATATATTTGTGTTACTATGAGTGTCACTAGAAATTGTACCAATTTTTTTTTCCTAACAGTCTACCAAGTTTTGAACTTAATACCTCCTTGAATGTGTAGTAATCTTGAATCTGCTTGACCAAATAGCCAACTATCAACTGCATGTATGAAAATTATTTATTAATAAATAATAAAATCATGTACTATTAACATACATTTAAAGTATTAAACACCATTAGTAATATATTTCATATTACTAATATATTTACTTATTTTTATATTATATATTACTATAGTTATTATTATCAAATTCATTTATTATTTAAGTAATTAATTTTTAATAAATTTAATAATATGGAGCACTAAAAAATAACAATGTATCCAATACTAATAGAATATCAATACAGTTCAAAGGTATAATTATTTTTTGAACATTTAAAATCACCTTATATTTATGTCACCAAACACCTACATAATACATTCTTCCATCAGAACCACTTTTATAATACATTATTCAAATACCACAACTATTATAACATATTCTGGCAAAAGTAATTTCAAAGCTATCGCAATCGCAAAGTGGAAGCTACCCTAAATTGGGTTGTATATTTTCCCTTGTGGTTTCCTTCATGCTTAAATAACATTAAAGATTAAAAAAATTATGAAAGAATTACCGACGCCGTTTTATTAAAGTAGGACAGAGGGCAAACATTTAAATTTTAAATGCCATTAATTAACGGCGTTGGTTTACAAACGCCATTAATTATTGGCATTTTATATGAAAACGATGTTAAGTATCAGCATTTACGTACCAAGTGCTAGTATTTGTGAGTGCTCTTAAAAATTTTGGTAATTAACAAATATTTTAAAAAATACTGGTAATTAAAGGTATATTTTTAAACGTCGAGACATGCCTTTTTTCTTGTTATGTTATTATTATTATTTTTTTGTTTACTGAGACAATCTCTTTATAAAGAAAAAAAATTAAAAAGTGTCATTATTTTGTACTTTTGAATACACTTATTTTCTTTTATAAAGACAGAATATTATGTGTTTTTCAAGTAGCTTCTAAGCCAAAATAAAGAAAAAGTGTCAAACACACTCTTGTGTTTGAAGTGTTCAATTGCCTCGTGACACGAGGACTTAGAAGTGACCAATTTGTAAAGAAATTAGACGAGAAAGAGAGAGTTCGAGATCGAAGACTTGATCAAATATGGATCTTCGAAAACCTTTGAAGTGGAATGAATTCCAAGTAAAGTCCAACAGAAAATATTACACTAATCAACTAAGAGAATTGAAATGGTTATAAGTAATGTTAAAAAGAACACCTAAGGTATTCAAATAGTGGGATTTTTCTGCTTCGAACCAAAACATAAAGCCTACACTAACTCAACTAAGTGAAATAAACTAAAATGAACAACCAAGGAAACTACTTAGGTAATGTAGAAAGAAATAACAAAACTAAATAAAACTAGTGCTAAACTAAACTAAGTTAAACTAGTGGCCATGGTGGCCTCAAGAAGTGAAGAACAAAGTAATACTAAACTAAAGACAAACAGTGTTGGAAGAATAAGGCCATGAGGGTCGAATGGAGAAGAAATGTAGTGTATTCAAGAAATACTACATAATTTATTGATGTGATTGTTTGGTCAAGGACCATTTACAAGGAGTACATCACATCTACTTATAGATGAAGTCTACAACTAATAACTATCCATTTGAATTTGAATTACGTTTCCCTCCAACTACAATAACTAATAATTTAAATCCTACAACTACAAATTAGTGGGAGATGCACCTACGATGGCAAGTATCTGAAAGTAACTTCTATCTTCATCATCACCACTGATCTTCAAGTTACCAACCTTGATCTCCCTTTGTAATGCCAAGTGTCCTTCAAGTAATCATCCAAGTTCCCATGGGAAAAAATAATAATAATAATACAAAAAACTATATTATATTTTATGGTATAAATGTAGCCCCCCTGATTCTTTGAAAATGAAGCATGCGCAATTTTTGAAGAACCAATTTCTTGATTTCCATAAAATAACATAACTTGCTTCGAAGCCAACATAGTAACTTCGAACACGAAAAATGGCATTAAAGTATCATTCATGGCCAATACAGTAACTTTGGTCACAATGTAAATGGTTTTAAATTGGTGTCGCAGCCAGTAAAACAACATCCAATGCGAAAATACAAATAGCTTTGAACTTGCATCGTAGCCAATGGAATAGCTTCAAACATAAAATAAATTCTTTTAAATTTGCTTCGAAGCCAAAGTAATAGCTTCGAACACCAAATTATGGCTTTAAACTTGCCTTGAAGCCAATCTAATTATTTCAAACATAAAATGGATGGCTTTAAACTTGCTTCGAAGCCAATGGAAGAGATTTCAACATAAAATATATGGCTTAAGACTGGATTCGAGCAAATATGGGACTTCGAACTCAAAATAAATGGCTTAAAATTGTATTCGAAGTCAATATCATTACTTCGAATCACCAAAATGATGGCTTAAACTTGCTTCGAAGACAATATAATTGCTTCAAGTACAAAAAACTTGATTCGAAACCAATATAATGGCATTGAACACAAAAATGATGACTTAACACTAGTTCGAAGCCAATGTATTAGCCTCGAATACAAAACAATGGCTTTTAAATTTTCTTCGAAGCCAAAATAAGTATCCAAAAAATAACACCAAAAACTAGCATTATTGTTACACTCAGCATTTTTACTTGTCTGTATCCCATGACTTGTCATTAACAGTGAAGTAACTGACAATATAAATCTTAATTTGTACCCAATTCTAAGTGGGTAATTGTGGATATCGCAGGTTTTCTTTCTTTTACCCACAGCTTTTTCTTTTTAAAATTTCAAAATTCAAAACAAATGAGTCGCCACTTAATTTTTAAGAGGAAAAATTAAGAAACCATTTTAAAAGAAAACTGATCTTTTTTAGAAACCAGAGATTAACTAGGTCCGGGGATTATGGAATGAGAGAGGAAGGAGCCCGTCGGACTAAAACACCCTCTCTTATCCTATCTTGCGATAGGCCTCTACTCAACGTCCTTTTAATCGAATTTATTAATCTAAGCATGCCCTCAACTAATACATATATACATATACATCACAAAAGTATGTCCAAAGGGTGTAAAATTACTAATGACAAAATATCATTCATAAGCCACATAGGTTAAATAGCATGCAATATGATATGCAATAGGGAACAAGAGAACTTACCCGGGATCCCGGAGCGGTATTAAACGTGCAATGCATGCAAACAAAAGAAAATCCTAAAAAAGAATCTCTAATCACATATACACATAAGGCAAAAACCTAATTCTAAGGTGTCGTGCATTAAGTCAAAAAAATCAAAGAATTTAATGAACTAGAGAAGAGATATGAGATTGTACCTCAAGTGCGCTACAAAACAATGAGTTAGTCCACATGATATACAAAATATAAAATTGGATCTTAGATAATGATCCTATACTTCTAGCTTAAATCTATCAAACATGATTGAATCTAGAGCAACTAAACCCTAATTACAAAGTCAAATCATATGAATGAATATAAACATGAACAAGAATAAGTTATGACATACTCCTAGACTTTGATTTCAAATTCAAATAATCCTTATTGAAACAAGGTCTAAATCTCAACCCATGAAAGTGTCTATCTAAGCCATTATTCATAAGATTGATTGAAACCATTGCAGAATTTTGGAAATTGCTGAGAGCAGATTGGGTCATGAAAAATGCAAAAACCATGTTTTCAACGGTTGGATCTTAATGATTTTTGGATATGATATGCCTCTGTGAGTCTAGTTTACAACCCAAAAATAAAATCAAGGTTTCAACAGTTGGATCTCCGGGAATTGGGCAAAAACCAGGCATCACTCAGCATTCTACAACCTTCCGTCCAGAATTCTTGCACGATTTTTTAAAAATAGCAAAACGATCATAAATGCTTTGTTCTTTTTAGGGTGACTTCCTAACACATTAATCTGCTTAGAAAAAATTATTTTGGGTCACAAGCAATCTATTAAAATCCCGATTTATTTATTTCAAAAGAGTGTGTGCTGAAATCCTAGGCAGATTGTTGTTGCTTCACAAAACTCATGACCAAACCATTTTAAACATGAAACCACCTCAAAACAAAAATTACAGTGGTAGAACAATGTGTTATCGACACTTTCCCGTTGGTTTCACTTGATTTCAACGGTTAGATTTCGAACTAAAAACCTTTGATTAAAAACAGTTTATGAACTCACTGTTTTCATTTGTCAAGTTCAATTTTATTTGTTAACCCCAACCATTAAACCATGAAGTTGGACTTAAACTAAACCATTTCCTCCTACCTTTTGATGGTCATTGGAGGCTAAAGACCTTTGTATTTGTAGGTTTCAAATGAAGTATGAATAGACTTCATGAAATCTCAAAATGAGGATTCTAAACCATAGAGATGGGCTTAGACTAAAAAAAGAACACTTTCTCCTACTATTTGATGGTCATGGGAGATAAAGACATGACTAATGCTCCTAAGTTTCAAAGAGAATAAGGAAATGACTTCATGAGATACCAAGTTTAGAGGATCCAAGTCATGAGTATGGACTTGGATCCATCTACATGAAATAAAGTGATGATCAAATTTTGACTCTCATGTAGAGCATAAGCTTTACATGGGATTCAAAGGATCATACTCAAGAGAGATATTGAAGATCTCCAAGACTCTCAAGAGAAAAACATATACAAAGAAATAGAAGGAAGAATTAGAAATAAAGACTCCTAAGCTTACTTGACAAACAAAGAAAATAACAAGAGATTTTAGGATTAGAAAAAGAAAAAGAGTAAATAAACAATCTATGGCATAGAGGATCATCTCCAAATTATCCTCAAAGTTCTCTTTTCTTTGAAGATCTTCCAAGCTCTTCTTCCTAACTCTCTAAACTCTCTTCTCTTTTCTCTCCAAAAACATGTTGGTGGAGTAATGGCTATTTTGTGTGTTGTGTTGTATATAGTGGTAGCTCTTGTTGTATTCTCCCCCCCTCTCTCTCTCTCCCAAGGAAGATCCCTTCTCTTTTATAGGCAAAATTACCAAGTATTTTTAGTGAATTTCGGAGCAAAAAATAGGTGTAAATCTCTCATTTGGTGGTACAATGCGTACTTTCTGAAATTAGGCAGACTGCTGCCCAGGGCGGCATTCAAAAGATATCCGCGACAGTCCGTGAGTGCCGCTGCGGCATTTCGTGACTGCCGCGCGGCTCTCCAAGAGTGCCGCGGCAGATTGTTGATTGCCGGGTTTTAGTCAACCTTACTTTATCAGATTTTTGTTTTTATCCGCCTACACATACGTATTGTACCACAAAATACGGACTTTAAAAGTAAACGGCAGTCAGAAAATGTTGGCGGCACTCAGTAAGTACCGGGCCGGCACTCACTGAATGCCGTTCGGCACTTAGTGAGTGCCGCTCGGCATTCACTGAATGCCGCGGAGATCTGCCGTGTGCCATTTTTTGTTGAGCTTCTCTTTTTAGGTCTTTCTTTTTCCCAAAGAAATTTATTTTTGAAGATCTTTTCCGAAAATTGTGTTTTATACTTGAATTCTCCTAAATACCTGGTATTTTCTTCTTTCTGTGAAATTTTATCGCGTTTAGAGAACTTTCTGAAGAGCTTGGAACACTTCGAATTTTTCGGTCCTTGTCATCATCGGATACGGAGGCGACACTCTCCTAAATTCGGCGGTAGGTCAAAATTGGGGTGTCTAAAGTTTACCCATCTTTGACAGAGCTTGTGGGGCAACGCGTCCCATAAGTGAATGTCAAAGTCTGTGTGAAGACAAGCCTTTGACCAGACTGTCGAATTTAGGTAAAACAAAATGCGTTGCAAAAATGGCTTCACAAACGGTTCATGTTGGTCGTGCTCGTCGGTGAGCTGCCTACGTATCCCATCAGGAATCAGACCAAGACGTAGTTAAGGCGGGAGCTAAACATACACAAGCACAAGTGACCATACGGATGAATGCTCCTATCTTATCGTGATGCAAGTGCCATGCAATGGTACTTTCCGAATTGACCTGGTCATGCAAGCGCCATGCTCATCATGTCTCCCTCACGCATTTTATGTGACGTGTTAGTTAGGGAAGATCACCTAATTCAGTGACTGATCCGAAGATCTCTTACAAGGGTCATGATCCTTTGATTTGATTTCAGGGGGAATATAAATCTGTTATATTCCAAAAACGGGGGTTAACGCAAATCTGTTGCGAAAACCGGGAATATAAATCTGTTATATTCCAAAAACGGGGGTTAACGCAAATCTGTTGCGAGAACCGGGAATATAAATATGTTATATTCCAAAAATGGGGTTAACGCAAATCTATTGCGAGAACCGGGAATATAAATCTGTTATATTCCAAAAACGGAGGTTAACGCAAATCTGTTGCGAGAACCGGGAATCTAAATCTGTTATATTCCAAAAACAGGGGTTAACGCAAATCTATTGCGAGAACCGGGAATATAAATCTGTTATATTCCAAAAACGGGGGTTAACGCAAATCTGTTGCGAGAACCGGGAATATAAATCTGTTATACTCTCATGTCTTTTCAATTTTCAAAAAAATTCGGAGCCCACGGGCTCAAATATTTTCAATTTTTCTCAAAAATTCGGGGCCCACGGGCTCAAATATCTTCAATTTTTTTCAAAAATTCGGGGCCCACGGGCTCAAATATACTCTTAAATTTCAAAATTTGTAGTCAATGTGTACCTAAAAACGACCTCGAGGGCAAAAAGTGTAATGAGGGAAAATTTCGGGGGCCTCAAATTCAATTTTCGGGACCTGATTTGAATTTTGGGAGGAAATGAAGGTTCTTTGAACCGACTTAACCGCGGCACACGCGGATTTGCGCGGCAGTTCATGACTGCCGTGCGGCACTCACGGAGTGCCGTTGCGGCAGTCAGCGAGTGCCGCCCGGCAGTTTACTGACTGTCGCGCACGGAAAACCGAGTACCGCGGTTGAGCGGCAGTGGCTTAAACCGCCGGGTTTCATTTCATTTATCTCATTCTCTCAACTCCCTTCACCTCGAAATCTCTCTGGAGAAAAATTTTTCTACTTCTCTTCTGCTTGTGTTGCTCTAGCCAGGACTTATTCAGGTTAGTCCTACTCGATCAAGACTTGATTAATCCCTATTATTTTATTGTTTTTCTGAACTTTTCATGTAGATTTCTCTTTTTCTTTGACAGATTATGGCGAGTGGTTCAGGGAGGAAGAAGAAGGCCAAGTATACGGCCATCCATCATCCAGATGCTACGCTCCTGCTCCGGGATCCGGACGAGCATTTATCGGCCTGCGCGTTTAAGCGCGAGGTAAACGCTCCCCTTTTACTTATTTCTTGTATTTCTTTCTCGCATTTCCTTCTCTGTGTGAATGTAACGTAGGATTGTCACAACTTTTAGATACCCTGTTCCGAATGTCGTGCTCGTGGCGCCCCTGAGCGTCCTTGATCGCTTTATTCCATGCCCCTCTTTAAGAAATTTTTATTTTCTTATAAACTTCAAAACTTCTCGTAAAACGAATGTTATGTTTGAATTTTCCTGTCCTTTATTTATTATTTTTTAGATTTCACGAGCGCGATGCTTTTTCAAACTCAATTTAGGTACTTGTGAACCTGTATTTAAACTAATGCCTCATTTGAATCTGAACTTGCTTTGGATTTTCACAAATTTATGTATACTTTGAAAATTTCTCTTTCTCTAGAACATCATCTATTTTATTTTGCTTTTTCTTTTACCCAATTACTGACATCAGAACTTGTGGTTCTTTCTTGCAGCTGCAGCCGAAGGTGCTGAAAGGGCACGGCAGTCTTGCTCACGGACATGAGTGGTATACAGAGTTGAGCGAGACTGTACGGGGGCTCGTAGACGCGGCGGGATTTGGGGACTTCGTCAAACTTTTGACGAAGAGCTCCAATGACTTACAGCAGATACATGCCCTTGCTGAGCGGTGGTGGGATACTACAGCACATTCCACTTCTCGTTTGGCGAGATGACGTTGACGCCGCTGGACTTCTCCATGATCACCGGGATAGCCTTCGGCGGAGAGCCTCTGAGATATTTGACAGATCAGGAGTGGGGCCAGGTGGAGCCGTTGCTAGAGGTGGTTCCGGAGGAGGCTCTAGTCACAGTCCGGTGGTTTATGGATACGTTTCGGGGCCAGCCTGGTTTCACGGACGAGCAGATGGCCAGAGGCTTCCTCATGTACATGCTGGGGTGCTCCTTGTTGAGCACCAAGGGTGACCAGATTTCTGTGTCCCTGGTTGCATCGCTGGAGCGTCTGGACCGGGTCGTCGAGTATGATTGGGCTGGTACAGGGTTATCTATCCTGTATAGGCATATGAGTGACATCTCCCGGGACAGACCGGCTTCTACCAGCGGGTATTGGAGAGCGTGGGAGGTATATTCTTTTCCATATTTTATTGCTTTTTTTATGCTTTCAGAAATTTACTCAAATTGAGAGACTAACCCCCTTTTTTTTCATTCTTTCTTATATTGCAGATTTGGTCCCACGAGTATCTACGCATGATGTCTCCAGAGACGCGTGATGCTGACGCCCTTATCATGCCCCAGGGGCTGAAATGGGCGAAGGACAGGGTTGGGCGGAAGACCGGGGCCCACGATTTTGTTTCGTTCAGGAACTTCCTGACGAACCTACGGGAGGAGCATGTCCACTGGCAGCCGTGGCTCAGGGTGCTACCTGAGGCTCGTGTAGGGATCCGAGAGTCGGCCGGGTACGACCCGATGAGGCGACTCCTCTGTGGGCCAGAGGGCAAGGCGTGGTACCTAGGAGAGAGGGTGACCAGGCAGTCACTAGCAGCCCCTGGATTCTTCGTGTCGTTCCCTCCTCCCGTCTCTATGAGATCCACGGACACTCTCCAGGGTAGCGAGTTTACGGTTGCTCTGCTAGGTTTGGGCATTCATGACTTTGTGGACCCCCCTACTGGATATGCGGCGTTCCGTGCCGCTAAGCTGATGCCGAACTTCCCTCTGATGGAAGTGACTTGGGTGAGTAAGATTCCTTCAACCCTTTTATGAATTGTCTTTCAATCTTTATTATTCATGCTTTACTCCTTTTGTTTGCAGCATGTTCCCGCCACCACTCGTCCTCCTGCCTTGCCTGAGTGGGACTGGACCATGTCTACCGTTTCATTCGGCGAGCCTCACTTGACGACGATCCCCCGACTATCACGGGGTGCCCCCACCATTCCTATCCATTACGACGTCGTCCCGCGTGCCTACGCGGAGGAGGGCTTGGCGTATGCCCATAGCGTGCGACAGTGGGTCCTCGGACGAGAGTGGATGGTAAGGGACTACCTTTCATTTTGACTTTGACTGCTTCTTCTTTTACTAGCCTTTATTCTTGGTTCTTGTTCTTTTCAGGCTGAGGGAGCTCGGGCGACTGCTGCGACCCAGTTGAGGGCCCAGGTATGATCTTTATCTTTTTATTCTTAGTATTTCATTCGCCTTTTCAACACTTCCTGGATTTATCCCCTTTTTATTTCAAACGGAGGAGATCAGGATCTTGTCCCAGCAGGTGGGGCAGCTCCAGCAGCGGCTCCAGCAGTTCGGCATCCCTCTCAGCGATGCCCCCGGAGGTAGCGGTGTTGGGCGTGGCAGAGGCGGCGACGAGGGCACTAGTAGCGGCAGAGGCAGAGGCGGTGGTAGCAGCAGACGTGGAGGGAGTGGTGGAGGCAGCGGGACAGAGTCGGAAGAGGAGCCCCTCAGGCGTATGACCTGCCAGACTCGCGGCCGGGGCTGATCATATTTCTTTCTCTCTTTTCCTTTTTCTTTTGAGTGTTTTGAGAGGACTTATACTTTATTTGATGATTGTATATACGCATTTTATTTTGGTGATGGCTTCATGATAGCCAGTAGGATAGGCACTTTGGATACCTCTATTATTATTTTGTTGCTTCTTTATTAACATTTACCGTATGTGTGACCATATCTTGGTCCATCTCTTGTCGTATGTGGGATCATGGCTTGGTCCCATCTTTATTTTTATCTTTGAATGCTTCTATTTCCTTTATCTATTTGAAATGTACAAATGAATGAAATGAATGAATGAAAGTATTTGCACGTGCTGCATGATGCGCACGTTTTATTGTTTTTCTATCTAGTTTTCTGTTTGCAGGTGGGCTGATCGTGTTACAAACAAACCCTGGCCAATGAAAAACTTGGAACGGCACTCGGTTAGGTCTCCGCGGTACTCAGTGAGAGCCGCGGCGGCAGTCAGTAAGTGTCGCAACGGCATTCACGGACTGCCGCGTGGCACTTCATCGAGTGCCGCTGCACTTTATCGAGTGCCGCGGGTAGGTAGACAACTTTATTCTTCTATTTATACCCCTTCTTTCTCAAAGCTCCGCAAAATACTTCTCTTTTCTTTCCATTTCCTCTCCAAATGGCCCCCATTAGTTCTCAAATCCTCTTCCCATGGATGGATACCCTCTCTGGAATTGACAAGCTTAATTTCGAGTGTTTCAGACTAAATGATCTCTTTTCTTTCCAACAGATGAATCTGAATGAGGGTCTACTTCGCGCCGCCATCCAATGTTGGGATCCTGCTCTCAATGTCTTTCGTTTCGGCTCTCAGGAGATTTGCCCCTTATTTGAGGAGTTTAGCGCCATTCTTCACACTGATCCTTCTGCTGAATTGATGGTTCCTCAGATTCAGGCCGGGTATGTCCGGGACTTAGCCACTCTTCTCCGCACATCTCGAAATGCGACGGGCTCCTTTATTTGTGACAGGCATATTGATTTTGAGTGCCTTGCTTCCGTTTATGCTCCCATAGGGGACCCTTATGATGGTGAGTACCAGATCATCCGACGTAGTGCCCTGTCAATTGCCATGCTTTCTTACTTCCTATTTCAGTCATCTTCTGACACTCTTATACCCATCGTTGGTGGTTTGCGGGAAATGAAAAGTGTTGTTATGCTGGTCCTTGGTGATACTCTGATTGGATTGGGCCACGCCCATGCTACCGGGACCATGTTACCTGTCGGGGCACCTTTTGCTTTGCAAATTTGGCACATGGAGCATTTGGACCTTTTCATACACCCTTCCCATCTTCGTGGGTCACTTCCTTATGATCGCATGGAGATTCATAGCTTGTTTCAATCTGCCAATGCGTGGCTTGGTTGGCTTCAAGGCCTTTCTTTTAGTGACATCTGCTGGGTTTGTCCGTCGTGGACCTATCGCTCTGTTGCTGTACGCCTCCCTGGGCGACCTGGCATCTGGCTGCCGGGTTTGCACGTCACTACTTTCTACATTCCTGACCGTGTCGTCCGTCAGTTTGGACTTTTGCAAGATGCTACTGAATTCAGGACTGCTGATTTCACCAGGGGGTCCCCTTTGCGCCCTTCTATTGTGAAGGCTTTCATGGAGGCTTGGCACAGCAGAATGGCTGCTCCGTTCCCGAGGATTCCTGCTCCGACCGTGTCCACTACCGAGTATCTTCTAGAGATCCAGGCCTTGGTTGTGAGGCGAGCTTGACAGACACATGTATAATAAAGTAGACGAAAACAGGGAAAAGCTTGCCATTTTACAAAATTTTCTGACAGACCCTGCCTACTCTTTGCTTGCGCTTTTGAATGTGACTTTCCTTATTTTCTTCAAAAAAGTGCTGTTATAAAGTTCTAACATGTTTAATCAAAGTGTTCACCCCTTCGATTAATCTTTTTTGAAGAATTCTCCTTTCAATGTCTTTACTTGGCTCTTTTTTTTTTAGCTTTACTCTTTCTATGCCATGAACTCTCATCTGTTCCTTTATAGTACTTATTTTGATAACCAGGTGATCCAAAGGAGGGTCTTGTATCTGGGTTTTTCGGCTAGCAAACGAAGTTTGCCCCTGGTTTTAGGGCTTTGAAGCGGTTCCGGACAAAACGCCAGTTTGCCCCTAGTTTGGCACAGGTTTTTTTTTTTTTTTTTTGTGTGGGCCGAAGGCTTTTGAGAGCCCGCCTACTTAACCCCGAATGGGTATCAGGCCTGCAGTAGTTCGGCTCAAGGTTTGAAGGAAGACGCCGCTCGGGCGGTTTTATTTAAGTGACCGAACCAAGTAGGTTGCCTACGTATCCCCTAGCGGGAATCAGGTCAAGCGTAGTTAATCGAGGTAGAAGGCTTTAAAAAGAAAGGTTTCAAGCAAAATACTTCTTGAGGCGATCGAGGTTAATTGGTTGTTTAAATTCAACCCCGTCCAGGTCCATGAGATAAGCCGCTCCTCCGGAAAGGAGAGTCTTAATGATGTACGGCCCGACCCAGTTGGGTTTGAATTTTCCTCTGGGGTCATAAACAGGCACTTTCAGTTCTTTGAGGACCAGGTCACCCTCAGCAAGCTTCCTAGGGCGGACCTTTTTGTTGAAAGCCCGAGCTATCCTCTTCTGGTACCCCGAGTATGGTTAACCGTAGCCAGCCTCTTCTCATCGAGTAGCATCAACTCCTCATATCTTCCTTGTACCCATTCTGATTCGGGGATCTCACATTCTGCCAAAACCCTAAGAGAGGGTATTTCTACCTCGATTGGGAGAACAGCTTCCATCCCGTAGACCAATGAATACGGCGTAGCACCCGTTGAAGTTCTGACCGAGGTCCGGTATCCCCACAAAGCAAATGGCAGCTTTTCATGCCAATCCTTATATGTATCCGTCGTTTTCCCCAGAATTGCCTTAACATTTTTGTTTGCTGCTTCTACTGCTCCATTTGTCTGAGGCCTATACGGGGATGATTGGTGATGAGTGATCTTATACCTTTCCAAGAGCGGGATAACTTCCCCCTGGAAATGACTGCCATGATCGGAGATAAACTCATTCGGGACCCCATACTTGCAGATTATGTTTTTCTCGATGAAACTCACCACATCTTTGGCTTTCAAAGTTGCATACGAGGCTGCCTCTACCCACTTTGTAAAATAATCAATCGCCACGATTATGTACCGGTGCCCATTGGGAGCCCTTGGAACTATCTCACCAATGATGTCGATCCCCCATACGGAAAACGGCCAAGGGGTGGTCATGCTATAGAGCTGTGACGGCGGAGTGTGCATTAGATTTGCATGAATCTGGCATTTGTGACACCTTCTAACATATTCACAACAGTCTTTGTCCAAGGTTGTCCAATAGTATCCCTGTCGGATGATCATCTTCGCTAGCATGTGCCCATTCATGTGGGGCCCACACACTCCCTCATGTATTTCCTCCATCATTCTCTTAGCTTCCCTTCCATATAGGCACTCTAGATTGTACCCGGTGTAGGATTTCTTCCATAGCTTATCTGCATAGATCATAAATTGAGCGGCGAACCGCCGAATTGCCTTTCTGTCCTTTTCCGAGGCTCCTTCGGGGTATTCTCCTTCCTTGATGAACTTCCACACATCCTCATACCACGGTACTTCCTCTTCGTCTTCCACGACCGCGACCATTTCAAATGACGGTTGATTCCTCACTTCTATGGATAGCGGGATCATGGTAGTTTTGGAGGGGATTTGGATCATCGAGGCCAAGGTAGCCAATGAGTCGGCTAGTTGGTTTTCTTCACGAGGGAGGTAGTAAAAAGAAATCTTTTGAAATTGTGCTTTCAGACTTTCCAGATAATCATGGTAAGGTCTTAGTTTCTCATGGTTTACCTTCCAATCTCTCCGGACCTGGGATATGATTAAATTGGAATCCCCGAAGACATCGATTTGTCCGACTTTCAAAGCCAAAGCCGCTTTCATCCCAATTATGCAGGCTTCGTACTCCGCGGTGTTGTTGGTTGAGTTGTATTTGAGTTTGACAGCTAATGGGGTAGGGGTCCCATCGGGTGCTATGAGAATGATTCCAACTCCGTAACCTAATTGGTTGGTTGCTCCATCGAAGTACACTTTCCACAAATCCTCCTTTACCTCCATTATTCCCTCATCTGGGAACCTGAATTCTCCTTCGTCCTCGGATTCTACGGCGAGATCGGCTAAAAACTCAGCGACAGCCCTCCCTTTCACAGACTTGGCAGTGACATATTTGATATCGAACTCAGCCAGCATCATGGTCCAACGGGAAATCCTACTGGTCAAGACGGGTTTTTCGAATAGGTATTTTAGTGGGTCCATTCGGGATATCAGGATTACAGGGAAGGCTAGCATGTAGTGGCGAAGGCGACGGGTACACCAAACTAAGGCCCAACAGGCTTTTTCCAAGGGGGGGTACTTTAACTCATATCCGATCATTCTTTTGCTCAAGTAATAAATGGCCTTCTCCACATGCCCCTCTTCTCCTTCTTGGGCCACCATACACCCCATCGAATCTTCGGGTACGGAGAGATAAAGCAACAAAGGTTTCCCGGGTGATGGTGGTGATAGGACAGGGGGGTTCTGGAGGTAGGTTTTGATTTTGTCGAAGGCTTGTTGGCAAAGGGTGTCCCATTTGAATTTTTCTCCTTTTCTAAGCAGTTTGAACAATGGGTCACAGGTCAAAGTGAGTTTGGAAATGAAGCGGCTAATGAACTGTATTCTCCCCAAGAATCCCCTCAGTTCTTTCTCGTTTTTCGGTGGGTTCATTTCGGTTATGGCTTTTATCTTGGTGGGGTCCACCTCTATTCCTCTCTGAGTAATGAGAAACCCCAATAATTTCTCGGTGGTGACTCCAAACGTGTATTTCTGCGTGTTTAGCCTCATCTTAAACTCCCTCAATTTCTCAAAGAATTTTCTCAAAGCCTCTAGGTGCCCTCCCCTCTCTTTGGGTTTCACAATCATATCATCCACATACACCTCCACCTCTTTGTGGATCATGTCGTGCAGTAAAGTGGTGGCAGCCCATTGATAGGTCGCACCTGCATTCTTAAGTCCGAACGGCATAACCCTATAGCAATATGTCCCCCATGGAGTGATGAACGTGGTTTTCTCCCTATCCTCGGGTGCCATAAGGATTTGATTATACCCAGAGAATCCATCCATGAAAGATAGAAGCTCATGTCCCGCAGTGTTATCGACCAACACATCGATGTGGGGTAATGGGAAGTCGTCTTTAGGGCTTGCTTTGTTTAAATCTCGAAAATCAACGCAAACCCTAACACAATCATCCTTCTTTGGGACAGGTACAATGTTGGCAATCCACTCGGGATACTCGGTGACCATTAAGAATCCATCTTTTAGTTGCTTTTCAACCTCCTCTTTTACTTTAAGTGCCCATTTTGGCCTCATTCACCTCAATTTCTGTTTTATGGGTTTCGAATTGGGAAAGAGGGGGATGTGGTGTTGGACTATTTTTGGATCAATACCTGGCATATCATTATAAGACCGTGCAAAAACATCTTTGAATTCATTCAATAGATTGATTAGTTCTTTGCCTTCTTTATTGCTAAGTGTAGAGCCGATAAAGACATTTTGAGGATTATTTTCATTTCCTAGATTAATCGTTAGAGTGTCCTCAATGATTTTGCATGCAGATTCTTTTTCTTTTTCAATCAACTTTTACAATTCATTAGGTATTCCATGACCATCACATTCATCACATTCATTAAGCGCATTCGAGTAGGCGGAATCAGTCATACTTTCATTGATTTTGTTAGGAGTGATTACAACAGACATAACAATAGTAAGACGCCTCATTTGGACCATTATAGACTCTGGGTGAGGGGGATACTTATCACTAGGCTCAAAGACCCATTCTTTGTTGATTCCCTGCTTGAGCTCCATAGTGTTACAACCTGGCAGTCCTTCGAATTCCATCTTTTCTCCCATTTCTGGCTTCAGCTCTTCTTCCGGCGCATCCTCATCACTCCCATCTTCGACCTTGACTTCCAGACCCTCGTCTTCCTTCTCTTTTCCTTCGGCTTTTACCCCTTCCTCGCTCAATAGATTCTGCATAACCGGTCCTTCTAGTACACCGATCCAATCGTTGATGGTAACAGGCTTTTCAGGCACTTGCAGAAATGGATCCTTGCACTTGGAGAATTCGTGGGAGAAAAAGATCTCAAATCCCGGCTTTAGCCTTTTATCCTTCTGGTCCATCCATGGCTCTGGGAAGCCACAGAAGGGGAAGTTTTCTCCTTCCTTTACGAAGTACCCATTGAGCGTCTTCAGGTAAGGGTCTAGTGGCGCATCGATAGCTTTCTTCTTTGCCCTTAGCTCCTTTTTTGTCAGCTGGTATCCCAGACCATGAGTGTGAGTCTGAGTAGGGATTTTTGGAAACTCAAGCAGGCCTTGAAGGTTCTTTCCCAATTCCAATCCTGGAAAGAAACCCATTTTCTTCATGATCCCTGCGACCACTGGACTGGCATGCTGATCGAAATGGAGCGGTAGAGATTCTCTCAGCTTTTCTTCTTCCAACATGCTGATAAACTCGAACCCCCCCATTTTTGTTTCTATCTCCTGCAGTTGTAATTCTAGAACCGGTGCGCTTGATGAAGCTTTAGACGGACGAACCCAACTGTCCCCAAGGATGTCGCAGACCCTGCTCTCCCAGATACATTTGACCTTTTGATGGATCGTCGATGGTATGGCGCCCAAACTATCTAACCATGGCCTCCCAAGCAGCAGGTTAAAAGAAGCAGGAATATCAATGACGACCTGGAATTCGGCTTCCTTTTCAAGTGGACCGACAGCGAGGTGAAGGAGAGTTATGCCCATGACAGTTCTCTGAGTGTTGTCGTATGCTCTCACCTTTTGCTCAGATGGTATGAATGTCGATTCGTCCAAACCCATGCGCTTGGCTGTTCGGAACGGGCACACATTTAAGGCTGATCCATTGTCCACCAGACAGGCAGACACAGTGTTTCCTAAGCATTCAACGGTGACATACAAGGGCTTGTTATGAACGGGCCCTCCGGGAGGTAGATCATCGGACGAGAAGGAAATAGCTAGAGCTAGGATCCTGCTGATCATCTCCACG
This sequence comes from Hydrangea macrophylla, assembly GCA_033977485.1. Classification (NCBI taxonomy): domain Eukaryota; kingdom Viridiplantae; phylum Streptophyta; class Magnoliopsida; order Cornales; family Hydrangeaceae; genus Hydrangea; species Hydrangea macrophylla. The sequence continues at coordinate 76,363,273 of CM066993.1, forward strand.
AGATCTCCTGGTGTTGTATTGATAGAAACATCAGATTGGTTCAAGCATCCAATACTGCCTGTCTGTGCTTCTCAGAGGCGATCAGCAATCCCCAGATGGTGATATTAGCTTGTGTTTTCCTCATCTGCTTTAAGACCCTATTCTCTTCTTCTTCTTCGTTCATTTTCCCTTTCCCTTTCTCCAGCTCCCTCCCCGGGTGATCTTCCTCTAGTTCGTGCGGCTTGAAGTGTCTGCCTGACCGGGTCAAGTGACTGACTTCTTCTCTCATCCATAGATTGTCGGTTTCTGAATTAACTTCCAAAGTACTCTCTACCACCTCTGTTTCTTTGTCGCTTTCGTACCAGAGATCATCCTCCACCTGGTTCACGTCTTGATCGTCACCCCCTTGGATCCACCAATCTGACTTTCCCATTTCACTTTTCCCTAGCTGATCCTCCAAAGCACAGATCATCGAGTCCTTAGGCAGCAGGTATGGCTTTCTCGGTGCCCCGGACTTAGTGATTAGCCCAGATGGATCAAAGGTTGCTTCTTCTATCTCCAAGAAATAAAGGGCTCGCGGTGGTGGCACGGCTCGGTGATCTGGAAGCGGATTTCTGGTAACATTCGGGGCTTTGGTAGGAGGTTCCGAAATTACCTTGTTATCAATGAGGTCTTGAATCTCGTGCCTTAATCTCATGCATCGATCCGTTGAGTGACCTTTCTGCTGATGAAATTTGCAAAAAAGATCCCCTTGGAAATTCGGCGGAAGCGGATTTGGTAGGGGTCGAGATTCCAACTGACGGAGATGCCCCTTGGCTAACAATCTGTCGAGGGCGGTGGACAGTGACACCCCCAAATCTGAGAACTTCCTTGGCGCTTTGTCCCCTCCTCTTCTCGGTGCTATGTCAAATTTAATTTCTGGCCCATTCAGTGCATTGACATCGGTGGGGCCGGAGTGACCCCCTGTTTGTCCCCCATTGGACTTGTAGCTTGGCCTCCTGTACCGGTTTGGTTGTTCCTCTCTCTTGATTACCCCTTCTTGGATTGCATCTTCTATCATTGTCCCCACATCGAACACCTCGGCAAAAGTGTTGATTGACTGAAACCTCATCTTTTCCTGATAAACTGGCTGCAGATTTTTCATCAACATTCGGATCTGATCTTTTTCTGATGGCCTCTGCACCATCTTTGCGGCTTTCCCTCTCCATTGACTCAGATACTCAGCAAATGATTCTTTGCTCCCTTGCCTGGTTGTTTCTAGATCTCGGATAGTGACGTCCAGGTCTTGATTGTACTCATACTGGGCCACAAATGATTTTACGACTTCTTCCCAAACTCTGGTTTTGCTTGGCTCAAGTGTGAGGTACCACGATAGAGCAGCTCCTGTTAAGGTTTGCTGAAATAGAACGACCATCATGGTAGTGCTTAGACCGCTAGGCTGAAAAGCTCCTATGCACATCCGGATATGACTGCGAGGATTCCCGGTGCCATCAAACTTATCAAAAACTGGCATTTTGAAGCCGGCGGGCAGCGTTTCGTGGACCCCGTCATACAGGCCTTCTAACTCCATCAGATAGGTATCAACCCCCTGAGCTTTGCGCATTACCCTTTCCAACTTTTCTATTTTCTCGGTCAGTTGCTTTTCCTTCTCAGCTTTATCTCTGTCTCTGTTGGCCCGCAGTGCATCGGTCCATTGGGCCTCCTGATCATCAAACCAATCTCCTTCCCCTCCTCCCAAAGGTGGGTCCATAACAGGTGGAACTACATGTCGGCGATTCAACTCTTCTATCATCCCCATCATGCGATTCATGTTTTCAGCCTGTCGCCTCATTTGCTATGCTTGCTGTTCCACTAGTACCCTTAAACCGGACATTTCTTCGTTGTTTCTCTCTTCGGCCATGTCAGCGCACCCTCCCCTTACTAGCCTTGTTGTGGGGTCCCTAAACCAGGCTTGACTTGATCCGGATGCTATTTTTGCTCCTACAGCAGATTTTAAAATTTTATTATATTTTTATTTTTTTAAAAAAACTTTTATCTTCTTTTATCACAAAAACCCTTTTTATGTATAATGCGGATGCAATGCATGTGTGCGTGTGTGCCTATTCTATATGCCAAAGAAAAGAAAATCCTAATCCTAACACATAAGCACATAAACACATAAGATCCTCACTCATGTCAAGTGTGCCAATTTCTCTTCTCATTGTGATCCTCATTACCCCTTCAAAATAAAATCATTTGGAAAGTATTTCTCGGATGATAAAATCTTTTGAAAACAATTCTTGGGAGTTTTGGATTTTTCCCTTTGAAGGTATAAACATTTCTTAACAAAAGATGACTGGGTTGAGACTTTGCTTTGGAATTCATTTGAAAAGCATTTCTTTCAAAATAAATTTCGAAGATTAGTTTGGAGTTTTAATCAAAAGTGAACTCCAAAGATTTTTGAAAGACCAATTGAAAAAGATGGCAAAAGTCCATTTGCTTTCAAAGATGGATTTAAAATTCTTTGGGTAGGAGGATCACATGATCGGATTATTACCATACTCTTTGTGAATGCGGATGCATACAAGGTCAATGATGCTTAACTAAACATGATATAAGAAGTATAATCTTATAATCAGGGTTCAGCATATCCTCCAAATGTCGTGGAACATGAGGAGAAATTGCTAAAAGCTGATTAAAATATTATACATCCTTCATCAAGCGAGTATCATCATCATCTCAAGTAATCCCTTCCGGGCATACAAAACTTCCTAGCACATAATCCTGATCAAGAATTGATTTCCTAAGATTGAAAGGTTCTACAGAAACTATCATGCACAGGCTGGGTTTTGGTCAAATAAGGGACCCTTGACACACACCCGATAGGATGCTTCATATACCAAATCATGGTACGAGATCAAGGGTGATCACACAGTCCCATGATGACTTGACCGACCGGGTTGCCCCGAGCCTCCAAGGTCATAGTTCCGTGCGATCGACTGGCTGGGCATGCAAGTGAAATGCAACAGGCACACAAAGATTAATTAATTTGATTAAAAGGACATTTTTCAAGTCTAATCCTCAAGTGAACCCAAAATCAGAAAATGCCTGGTCTGCGAAACCAGAGATTCTGGGTTCGATCCCCAACAGAGACGCCAGATTGTGGATATCGCAGGTTTTCTTTCTTTTACCCACAGCTTTTTCTTTTTAAAATTTCAAAATTCAAAACAAATGAGTCGCCACTTAATTTTTAAGAGGAAAAATTAAGAAATCATTTTAAAAGCAAACTGATCTTTTTTAGAAACCAGAGATTAACTAGGTCCGGGGATTATGGAATGAGAGAGGAAGGAGCCCGTCGGACTAAAACACCCTCTCTTATCCTATCTTGCGATAGGCCTCTACTCAACGTCCTTTTAATCGAATTTATTAATCTAAGCATGCCCTCAACTAATACATATATACATATACATCACAAAAGTATGTCCAAAGGGTGTAAAATTACTAATGACAAAATATCATTCATAAGCCACATAGGTCAAATAGCATGCAATATGATATGCAATAGGGAACAAGAGAACTTACCCGGGATCCAGGAGCGGTATTAAACGTGCAATGCATGCAAACAAAAGAAAATCCTAAAAAAGAATCTCTAATCACATATACACATAAGGCAAAAACCTAATTCTAAGGTGTCGTGCATTAAGTCAAAAAAATCAAAGAATTTAATGAACTAGAGAAGAGATATGAGATTGTACCTCAAGTGCGCTACAAAACAATGAGTTAGTCCACATGATATACAAAATATAAAATTGGATCTTAGATAATGATCCTATACTTCTAGCTTAAATCTATCAAACATGATTGAATCTAGAGCAACTAAACCCTAATTACAAAGTCAAATCATATGGATGAATATAAACATGAAAAAGAATAAGTTATGACATACTCCTAGACTTTGATTTCAAATTCAAATAATCCTTATTGAAACAAGGTCTAAATCTCAACCCATGAAAGTGTCTATCTAAGCCATTATTCATAAGATTGATTGAAACCATTGCAGAATTTTGGAAATTGCTGAGAGCAGATTGGGTCATGAAAAATGCAAAAACCATGTTTTCAACGTTTGGATCTTAATGATTTTTGGATATGATATGCCTCTGTGAGTCTAGTTTACAACCCAAAAATAAAATCAAGGTTTCAACAGTTGGATCTCCGGGAATTGGGCAAAAACCAGGCATCACTCAGCATTCTACAACCTTCCGTCCAGAATTCTTGCACGATTTTTTAAAAATAGCAAAAAGATCATAAATGCTTTGTTCTTTTTAAGGTGACTTCCTAACACATTAATCTGCTTAGAAAAAATTATTTTGGGTCACAAGCAATCTATTAAAATCCCGATTTATTTATTTCAAAAGAGTGTTGTTGTGCTAAAATCCTGGGCAGATTGTTGTTGCTTCACAAAACTCATGACCAAACCATTTTAAACATGAAACCACCTCAAAACAAAAATTACAGTGGTAGAACATTGTGTTATCGACACTTTCCCGTTGGTTTCACTTGATTTCAACGGTTAGATTTCGAACTAAAAATCTTTGATTAAAAACAGTTTATGAACTCACTGTTTTCATTTGTCAAGTTCAATTTTATTTGTTAACCCCAACCATTAAACCATGAAGTTGGACTTAAACTAAACCATTTCCTCCTACCTTTTGATGGTCATTGGAGGCTAAAGACCTTTGTATTTGTAGGTTTCAAATGAAGTATGAATAGACTTCATGAAATCTCAAAATGAGGATTCTAAACCATAGAGATGGGCTTAGACTAAAAAAAGAACACTTTCTCCTACCATTTGATGGTCATAGGAGATAAAGACATGACTAATGCTCCTAAGTTTCAAAGAGAATAAGGAAATGACTTCATGAGATACCAAGTTTAGAGGATCCAAGTCATGAGTATGGACTTGGATCCATCTACATGAAATAAAGTGATGATCAAATTTTGACTCTCATGTAGAGCATAAGCTTTACATGGGATTCAAAGGATCATACTCAAGAGAGATATTGAAGATCTCCAAGACTCTCAAGAAAAAAGCATATACAAAGAAATAGAAGGAAGAATTAGAAATAAAGACTCCTAAGCTTACTTGACAAACAAAGAAAATAACAAGAGATTTTAGGATTAGAAAAAGAAAAAGAGTAAATAAACAATCTATGGCATAGAGGATCACCTCCAAATTATCCTCAAAGTTCTCTTTTCTTTGAAGATCTTCCAAGCTCTTCTTTCTAACTCTCTAAACTCTCTTCTCTTTTCTCTCCAAAAACATGTTGGTGGAGTAATGGCTATTTTGTGTGTTGTGTTGTATATAGTGGTAGCTCTTGTTGTATTCTCCCCCTCTCTCTCTCTCCCAAGGAAGATCCTTTCTCTTTTATAGGCAAAATTACCAAGTATTTTCAGTGAATTTCGGAGCAAAAAACAGGTGTAAATCTCTCATTTGGTGGTACAATGCGTACTTTATGAAATTAGGCAGACTGCTGCCCAGGGCGGCATTCAAAAGTTATCCGCGACAGTCCGTGAGTGCCGCTGCGGCATTTCGTGACTGCCGCGCGGCTCTCCAAGAGTGCCGTGGCAGATTGTTGATTGTCGGGTTTTAGTCAGCCTTACTTTATCAGATTTTTATTTTTATCCGCCTACACATACGTATTGTACCATAAAATACGGACTTTAAAAGCAAACGGTAGTCAGAAAATGTTGGCGGCACTCAGTAAGTGTCGGGCCGGCACTCACTGAATCCCGTTCGGCACTTAGTGAGTGCCGCTCGGCATTCACTGAATGCCGCGGAGATCTGCCGTGTGCCGTTTTTTGTTGAGCTTCTCTTTTTAGGTCTTTCTTTTTCCCAAAGCAATTTATTTTTGAAGATATTTTCCGAAAATTGTGTTTTATACCTGAATTCTCCTAAATACCTGGTATTTTATTCTTTCTGTGAAATTTTATCGCGTTTAGAGAACTTTCTGAAGAGCTTGGAACACTTCGAATTTTCCGGTCCTTGTCATCATCGGATACGGAAGCGACACTCTCCTAAATTCGGCGGTCGGTCAAAATTGGGGTGTCTACAGTAATCTTGCTTATGGGTTAGTTAAGGACTGGTGTGGAAGATGCAACTATTGTATAATCTTTGCATTTCCCAATCTTTCACTATTTCCCTGAGATTCATCACAGTCTATTCCTTAGGCCACGTCACCAATAGTCCTCTTGGTCGCATTGTAGTTGCTTTTTGTCTAGCCAACCATCAAAATGATCAATGACCGATGAAAGACATGAAAATTAGATCTCATGATTGTGAGTGTTTTAACTTGGGAGTTGGGCCACTACAGTATAATCATAAACTCATGAAATACTCCAAGGATATATATATATATATATGACCTATATCGGTCCGGTTCATCTGATTGTTGGTGACCGAACTAATGTTCGAAGTCAGTCAGTCATTACATATCTTTTATAATAATATTTTTCAAGAAAAAACCACATGGTCATTACCCATTGTTGATGAGCCCCACAAAGTCAAAGTGGGTATTGACCAATTAAAGCCATGACATAGAGTGACTTTAAAAATTCACAAGTTTCAACACTTTGTATAATGTTGAAAAACTCAAATTATGAACAAAAATTTGTTCATGATTCTCAACCATACTTAGTTGAATGCACCCCCCCGGTCATATTTTCACCATAATTATTTGGCTGATTAATCAACAGGCGTGATGATGGCATTGGTGATTTTTTTGATTCCACCATTAAAGGATCTTGAAGTTTCTTCACAATCAATTTACTTCCATTAATTGGCTCATAATTTTGAAGAAGAGTTGACACCACCCGAGCCATTTTGTGAAATCCATTTTCTAAAATAAACAATTGGTCCTTCACTTGTCCCAATAATGGAATAAAATCAGTGAACCATTTTTATTACCATAATATGATGTTGGTGGTAAAACATACAACCTATTCAAATTTGTTATCACCAAAATATGGTGTTGAAGAGGGTAAAATATACCGCCCTTCAAAATTCATCATCCTTTGTCATAGCCCGATCCCACAATAGTGGAACCGGAGCCCGTGGCACGCCACCGAGGCTAAACCAATTCATTAACGTTCCCAAAATTTAGTTTGAAGAACACACGCAGCGGAAACACAAAACACATTTTTCAAAACTAGGGGTTCAGTCGACTGGGTCAGGACCTCAGTCGACTGAAGAAAGCAGAGAGTTTTCAAAACAGTTTAACAGACCATTCAGTCGACTGAGACTGGGGTCCAGTCGACAGGGCCTCCAACTTTCAGTCGACTGAATCCCCCCCTTCGGTCGACTGAAGTAAGCAGAACCAAAATGAACACATAACCTTCAGAGGTCCAGTCGACTGAGGCAGGGCCCAGTCGACTGCTTTTGCCATAATAAGAAGCAGTAGCTAACAAGCAAAGGGTTCAGTCGACTGAACACTGGATCAGTCGACTGCTCCCCTGACAGCAGCCTAAAATCTGCAAAAAAACAAGTTTAAAAGATTTTTAAATTCAATCGGGGATCAAACACACACTTCCAAAAGTACTCCAAAGCAATCCTAACTGTATTAACATATTACCGAAGCACAGTTACAACATGTTACTAACTATTACAACATTTTAGATTCGTTCTAACATACCAAGTTAAACATAACTAAAAACCATAAAAAATTCTTATTACAACATTCCTATTGTCCCAAAACTACAAGATTAACGTTCAAGTTGCCTTCTAAAAGAACTCCCAACCCACGTGCTCACTTCTGCGATTCTTCGCCAGCATTTATACCTGCAATGGTTATTTGAATAACCACACATATTCGATTTATTTAAGCTAATGCTTAGTGAATAAATCAACATATGTACATGAATGATAAATATGTCTGCATTCACATCTCTACAATTCATACTAGTCGCGGGAGACTCACGTGCCCGTCCATTCTCCCAATCCGCGACTCCTCGCCAATAAGTCCACGCGAAAGGGTAAGACCCACGATTCTTCTCTTCAATCGTGCGACCTTAATGCCTATATCGGCTCCACAAAATGGCACGGTGACCACGTGCTCCTTCTGACCCAAATAAGCAACTTAACATGCTCAAATACATATCACCATGCTCGCGGTAATCAAAACATTTTATCGTGTTATTGGGCCTACTTATCAATATAAATGTCCAATATGAACTACATAAGATATCTCTAAGTATTAATACATGCTATTCAAACATAACATGAATACATGTCAAGAAACCATTCCAAAAACATAGTTGAATCACTCACCTCCGAATAACGCTCCTATAATTCAATCTGAAGAAAACCCGTGCACAAAGAACGTGTAGAAGTCCGTCTAGTACAATTCCTATGGATCAAAATTCTATTTATCAACTTTTATGAAAAATTCTAGAAAACAACTTTTCGGAAAACTTGGCCAAACAAGTCCTAACATATATCAAAACGAAGCTCTTACCTCGAGGAGCTCAGATATGAAATCTGGGAGAAAACAAACTGACGGAAGGTCGTCGTTTGGCGTTGCAAAGCTCGAAGCAACAAAATCTCCCTTGGCCTCTTTTTGGAAACTTAGGTTGTAAGCTTTATAAAATATCTCACTCATCTCTATCTATATATGGGCAAAACTCTCGGGAATTACGCTTACCTCCCCACGAGTTTTCAAAACTCCTAATCAGTCTCTAAAACTTTCTACACAGCTTATTCACAGCTTTATAAGTGAAACCTCAAAATTATAAAAGTTTTCGACTATGTTTCGTTTGGTCGCTAAAAACGCGAATTTCTACATGACGTTTCCGAAGTTGCTAATTAGCCTACCAAATTAATAGCGTGTTCATTCGTCCTCACCAGGATACTAAATCTAACAACAGAAATATATTCTAAAACAAAAAATAATACAGATATTGAAATACACAGGTAAACATCTATTTTCAGATAAACATTTAAAATGTTCCACAGTGACTGTCTCATACTCGGAGAGACTTCACAACAACAAATCCTCAATCACCACAGTTTCAAAGGGTTCTCTAATACAGACACCCAAATCAACTCGTGAGTCAAAACTCACCCAAACATGTGTCATCAGACACGCCACATCACATTATCATGCATGACAATGAAATGCAAAAGCAATAACACAATTATGGGTGTTATATCCTTTTTGTTTTGCTCTTTACACTTGGCCCTCCCAGCAGATGTACCAAAAATATGTTGAACTCTCAAAAACATATTAAAATAATACCGGTCAAACACACTCTTGTGTTTGAAGTGTTCGATTGCCTCGTGACACGAGGACTTAGAAGTGACCAATTTGTAAAGAAATTAGACAAGAAATAGAGAGTTCGAGATCGAAGACTTGATCAAATATGGATCTGTGAAAGCCTTCGAAGTGGAATGAATTCAAAGTAAAGTCTAACGAAAAACATTACACTAATCAACTACGAGAATTGAAATGGTTAAAAGTAATGTTAAAAAGAACACCTAAGGTATTCAAATAGTGGGATTTTTCTGCTTCGAACCTAAACATAAAGCCTACACTAACTCAACTAAGTGAAATAAACTAAAATGAACAACCAAGGAAACTACATAGGCAATGTAGAAAGAAATACCTAAACTAAATAAAACTAGTGCTAAACTAAACTAAGTTAAACTAGTGGCCATGGTGGCCTCAAGAAGTGAAGAACAAAGTAATACTAAACTAAAGACAAACAGTGTTGGAAGAATAAGGCCATGAGGGTTGAATGGAGAAGAAATGTAGTGTATTCAAGAAATACTACATAATGTATTGATGTGATTGTTTGGTCAAGGACCATTTACAAGGAGTACATCACATCTACTTATAGATGAAATCTACAACTAATAACTATCCATTTGAATTTGAATTACATTTCCCTCCAACTACAATAACTAATAATTTAAATTCCTACAACTACAAATTAGTGGGAGATGCACCTACGATGACAAGTGTCTTAAAGTAACTTCCATCTTCATCATCACCATTGATCTTCAAGTTACCAACCTTGATCTCCCTTTTTAATGCCAAATGTCCTTCAAATAATCTTCCAAGTTCCCATGTCAACATATAATAATAATAATAATACAAAAAATTATATTATATTTTATGGTATAAACAAGAAGAAAAGAAATATGAAAACGAAGAGTCTTCCTTGTCTGAAGAAGACACTGCTAGTACAAACAAACACAATTTCCTTTAATGGAACTGATCTAGCACCTAAAAAGGTAGATGTGAGTGGTTCTTTTCCAACTGTTTCTCTGCTAGAGGGGGCAATTCAAGTTGCCTTTCAAATTGATTATGAAGTTAAGTACGATTCATTTTTGAGCCAAAAAAAAAGTACAATTCACCTGATCCTGAATCTGACAGTGAAGGAGAATGGACGATGTGTGTCAATAAGAGGATAAATAGGACACCAAATATTCTAGTCTGGCCTCTTCAATTAAATCTTCAGAACGTCCAGGGATAAAGTTTAGAGGACGAAAAAAAATTCAAGAAAAAGAAAAAGAAAGTTCAAGTCTCTTTGGAGGGTGATTACGTTCAACCTGAAATGGTTCCAATTACCTTCACCGAGTACTTGTCAACTAAAAGAAGAAGCAACAATTCTCGCATCAATGAGAAGCTCACCTAGAAGAGCTATGCTTGAATAAAAAGAAATCTTCTAAACTGAACTACGTAAGGCTTGATTCCGTAGAGGGTACGTAGGCAGTTTAGTTGAACTAGATCCAGCTACTCCAAAAAAAATGTTTGGTTCACCAATAGAAATCTAGCTGGATTTAGAATCCAGTGTTTGGTTGGGTCAAGGAAAATGAAATGAAAATATTGTTAAATACCTAAGCTACCCTTGAAGGCTAAAAGAATGTATGAGTTAAAATCAAATTGTCAACCCTCTAAAAATGGAGGGTGATTAAAAAAAATAATGGTATAAATCTAAAAATCAATGACACATAAAAAATGAGATAAATAGAGTATTTAAGACATGAACATGAGTCTAAACTATTACATGTAGTTAAAATATATTTGAATAATAATAAAAGATATATTATATTTTTAAGCATAAAACATGTATAGGTTTAACATACAAATCACAATATGCCAAATATGTAGTTATTGTAATATCATATAGACTTTTCAATCATTAACATTTAGCAACCAAAATTTGAATTCAGTAAATAAACTAACATCAAATATAATGTTTCAAGCATAAGAAATCATCATAAACAATCGCATCTACCAATCTCTCCATTTTAAAAAATAATAATTATTATAATCATAAATTTTTCTGATCACATTATTTGTTTGTTTAATAGTCTAATAAAGGCTAGTTTAGGTATTATGAAAATAGTAAATCAAAACCCCAGTAATCCTTAGGAATACCACCTCCAAGCTAGGATTTAGAATTCACTCTATTTTCCACCTTTGGGTGGATTCTAAATCCAGTGGGACCTACAATTCATTAAATATTCCATGAACCAAACAAGGATATATTTTAAGATTACTGGTAATCTTAGGGTGGAATCAAAATCCACCCTAAGAATCCATGAACCAAATGGGCCGTTAGTGAAAAATTACACTGTACCATATCCAAATATGCCAGTCCAGTCTTAAATGGACCAAGGCAAACTAAGTTTTTATGGTCACAAAAAGGTTATGTGTTTACACGAAATGGATTGTTAGTGGTCATGTTTAGCGTGCCACTGCATCGGAGTACCCTGAATTTCAACAAAAAAGAAAAAGGAATGAAACATTAAATTTTGAGGGGGTTATATCAGTAAGTGTGGTCATAAACACACATTCAATGGTCAACTCCTTTATTTTTAAAAAAAAGGAAAATTATACTTTAGTCCATTAAACTATAACTTATTTTTAATTGGGTCCATAAATATTTTTTTTTCCAATTGGGTCTTTGAACTTTAAAAATTCATTCAATCAGACCCAAATTCAGATACTGTTAGCTAAAAGTATTAGAAATTGTCATGTACATTGCGCGTAATGCTTACCTGTCACATGTTAGGTTAAGATAATCACATGAGATTGTGAATAGTGCAAAAAATCGCATTCAATCAGATTTGAAATCGCGTTCAATCAAATTCGAAAATACATTCGACTAGATCCAAAATTGCATTCAATTATACCCAAAATCATTTCATTTTTTAGCCATTCACAGTTTCCTGTATTTGTCTTAACATGACATGTGACAGGTAAGCAGTACGCGCAACGTACGTGACAATTTCTAATAATTTAAGCTAACAGTGTCAGAATTTGGGTCTAATTGAACGAATTTTTGAAGTTTAAGGACTCAATTTCAAAAAAAAAAAAAGGTTACCCAATTGAAAACAAGCGTATAGTTTAATGGACTAAAGTGTAACTTGGCCTAAAAAAAACAAGTGGACCACAAATGGGTTTTGCCTTTTACAATTCTCCAACTCACTTAGGGTGTGTTTGATAATCCAATTAAGTGAAGAAAATAAAAAGATTTAGCATTTAATCTTTTACAATACTTTTGATAATGTACCACTTAATTAAAAAAATATGCAAAAAATTATTGAATACTTTAAGTGAAAAATTTCTATTGAAAATAATCACTGAATGCATTCTATTTCAGTAGTTGAAGTACTGTTTTCAGTATTACAAATTCAATCACTTAAAATTTTCAATACTTCAAATTCAACACTTAATTTTCAACACTTAATTTTCAATTTTCTCAAACGTATCCTTACTGTTTTAGTGAAAGCATGTAAAACAATACTCTTTCCGTCTCTTTTTTTGAGTCCTATATTCTATTTTGGGATGTCTCAAAATTAGTGTCCACTTTCCTATATTAGTATACAATTTTTACTTACTTTTCAAAACTATCATTCCTTGAAATCTACACTAAGACAAAATTAAAAAAATTATTGTAATGATTAAGTATAATTATAAAAAATAAGTATAAATTTTTTTTATCCCCTTAAACAGTTAAATTTCTAAAGATAGAACTAAAAAAAAAAGGGAGAAAAAGAGTAAAACATAAGGACGAGCACAAACAAAAACGTGGGAAAACACTCAAAAAGGAAACCACCCACTACCACTTCCATCCTCATGACCACCTTTCAACCACCCCACCTTTTTGAAGGAAAACTCTCTACTTGCCCTATAAATAGGTGATGAGACTGATAAACTAAAAAAAAAGTACAAAAAAAAAAGCAGTGAGATAAGGACGTGAAAAAACAGGGCCGGACAAAAGAAAGAGAGACAACTTTCGAAAGGAAAAGTTAGAAAGAAAGACAAGAGTACAGGTATATTTTTTATTCTTTGTCTTTTGTATCAAAAAAATCTTCTATTTCTAAAATTTTCCTTTTTAAATTATTTGGGCTAAGTTCATATTGAACTAAAACTCATCAATCAATCCTTGTTTTAAAAAACAAATAAGCTCTCTTTTCTTCTTTGTCATGGTACGGGATAAAATACTAAATGACTAGCCACTGTTTCTTTTGTAGGAACAAACACTCCTTGGATGTCTTGTGCATCCCAAGGAAAATATGTATAAAACCAAAAGTTTTAAACTTTTAAATTTCAAGTATGGAATCTTTTGTTTACAATTAAAGTGATAAATTAAAGTTAGAGACTCTTCTTTCAAGTATATTGAGACATAAACTCAATATTAAAGTCAATGATTTCCATTATTTTCCATGGATACTTTGTGTATCTCAAGGGAATTTTTAATGGACATACCGTCGATAAAATTGATGCCTTGAGCACCTTTCAAATATTTTGAATGTCTTGTTTATCCTAATTTTTCAATTAGATGACTTTGTATATCTTAAAATAATTTTGATGGTTATACCATCATGGAAAAGTGATGCTTTGTGCATCTACAAATCCTTTTGATGGACAAACCATTACTTTCAAAGCATCCTAAAATTTTGATGGGCTAACCATTACATAAAATAAATTTTTTTTGGGTTAATTAGTCTTTGATACTAAATTAGATACTTTTTAAATGAAAGATCCAACCCGTAATTTAGTTTATTGGAAGCTCCTAAAAAAATTTTTGGACAAAAGTAGCCTTGAAATTCCAACACGCGCGAGAGACGCACGTCCACATTTGCCTCCGCTTCCTCATTGAAAACTATGGCACGTCTCTTCCTCATTCAAAACTATGACACATGTACATGTGTCTTCCTCATTCCAAACTATGCCCCTAGATGCCACGTCACGTGAACATACTTTTAACTAATTTAGTAGTAAAAGTTTGCCAAACTTTTGAAAAGTAATAACTTGTAATACACATACCTTGTAACACATACTTTCCCTCACATTTTAGGAATCTCACTTACCTCCCTTATTTTTAAATTTTAGTATCAGTTTCCTCCCTCCCTTTAACAAATCGTAATAAAATTTAAGGGAATCTAACACTAAAATTCAGAAATAAGAGAGGTAAGTGAGATTCTTGAAAAGTTAAGTGAAATTTCATACAACCTTTTTATGTGAAATTTCCCACAACTATTTATGTAAACTTTCACACAACTTTTTTATGTGAAATTTCACACGACCATTTTATGTGAAATTTCACACAACTTTTTTATGTCTAGAAAAAAATTATGTGAATTTTCAAACAACTTTTTTATGTGAAATTTCACACAATTATTTATGTGAAATTTCGCGCAACTTTTTTATGTCTAGAAAAAAGTTATGTGAAATTTTAAACATGTTTTTTATGTGAAATTTCACACAACTATTTATGTGAAATTTCAAACATCTTTTTTATGTGAAATTTCACACAACTATTTATGTGAAATTTCGCACAACTATTTTACGTGAAATTTGTGAAAGGAAAAAAGTTATGTGAAATTTCACATAACTGGCTATGAGAAATTTTACACAGTTAGCTATGTGAAATTTGTGAAAAAAAAGGTCATGTGAAATTTCGCACAACTATTTTCAGTGTGAAATTTCATTCCAGAAAGATAAGAGAATATTATAAGATGGAGATAGTGGTCTCACTGTTTGTTTAGAAGAAGTTATGTGAAATTTCACCGTCTTTTTCACGTTAACAAAGACTGAAATTTAACATAAGTAGTTATGTGAATTTGTGAAAAGAAAAAAGTCATGAAAAAAAATTGTGAGAAATTTCACATAAACTATGAAAAAGAGTTATAAAAATTCACATCAAGAAATAAAAAGTCAGTGAGAATTTCACATAAAGTTAGTTAAAAATTTTCACATCAAGCATCTAAAAATTCATATACTGAAATTTCACATGTGTGAAATTTTTATGAAATATTACAAAAATAGTTGTGTAAAATTTTACACCAAAAAAACATTGCTAAGGAGGGACCAAAATGCCCACAAATCAACCAACTTATAGCCATTTCAACATCTTCTATATCACACATCTTCAAATTCAAGTCATGCATTAGACACGGCCACATTTACAAAGTAACAACATTGATCCAAGTGCATTTTCTTCAGAACATCACTCAGATTTTTAAATGCTAACCCTAAATAATAATAAATAAATAAAAACTCGAATGAAACCAAATCTGGACGGCAAAAGTCAAATCTGATGAGAATTGCTTTAAAATTCTAGCAAATTGAAAAGAAATTGAAGAACATATATATATATATATATATATAATTAGCTGATAGGTAGTATTGAATTTGTCGTACATGAAGCGAGTGATGATGTTGGTTTTGCCGACCGATTGATCGCCCAAGTAACACCAGCTTGTATTTGGCCAGAGGTGACACAACCGCCGCCATCAATTGATTTCTTCTCAGATCTCTCATCTTTGAGACGTATAGATCTGAATCTATGTTTGTTCATCAAATGCAGAGAGAGAGTTAGAGAGAGAGAGAGAGAGAGAGAGAGTGGTTGTAAGAGAATATGATAGGGGTGGGAATGTTTGATGGTATTTTGGTCTTAGTATAATGGGTCAAATGAGTTGAAAAGGTAAGTTCCACTAATAATGGAGTCTTTAGCAAAATAAAAAACGGGATGGAGTATTAAGTTGTATAATTTAAAATGAGGTATTTTTCACTAATATTCTATTTTTTTTTTACACATCACCATGTCCAGTGCCACTGGCAGACCTATGTATTAGTCAGAGGTGGCACAGATTCTCTAAATTTTTTAAAATTGCATAATTACATGTAATATTTTAAAAGTTTTACAAATAGGCCCTCGTAAATTTCACACAAGCCCTCCTGAACTTTTAAAATTCTAGATTTACATACAATATTTTATAAGTTTTAGTTTTAGACATAGACCTACCTGGACTTTTGAAAATTCTAGATTTGTATGTAATATATTATAAGCTTTAGAAATAGCCCCCCTAAAATTACATGATTTACCCCAAACTAGAGGTGTTAAACTAATTTTACAATTTTACATATAATTGTATATAAGTAGACCTAAAAAAATTCGCCTCAGAGGCGTTGCCACCGAACCCTCGTATAATTTAGGCCCCCTAACCAAAAATCTTGAGTTCGCTTTTGCACAGTGCATGTTTTCTTTGAAAAAAAAAATATCACCCCGAAATCTATCATCTATGGCTGCAAAGAAAAATGGTAAAAAAAAAAAATGGGATATATCTCAAGGATTGCGATGCCCGGAGCATCAATTTACCAAGAATAAGAATTTATTCTTCACACCAGTATACATATATATTTATATATACACATACAGTCATTGTCTAAAGAGGGCGTTCTCTCTTTATTAAAGAGAGGGCCTCTGTTTTGACCGTCGGATCGTGTTTAAAAACTATGAAATGACAATAATGCCCTTAATAAAAACATGATCCGACGGCCAAAACAGAAGCCCTCTCTTGAATTATGTCCTAAAAGTTGTTGGGTGATGTTATTTCCACTCCATCATTGAACTAAGGCACTCCATGTACCACTCTTAGAGCATATGGTACCATGTATGCAATGCATGACATACATGGTGATACGTCCAGAAATATCCTCGAAAAGTCCAACCGCCACATCAGCAGAAAGACCCGGATTGCCCGGGACGAGAGCTTGGAGGCCCACACCCCAAGGGTCATCGAAGGTAACCGCTCGGGGTAGTCGAACAGCCCGGGCACGAGATGCGGCAACTTTCCAGGAGGCGTAGCCCGGGAAGAACTCTCTAGGCAGTTTCCTTATGTGGCCAGAACTCTGTTTGGGAAGAACGAGTAGATTCCTAAACTGTTTAGGAAATACTCCTAAGATTGAGCAAATCTGTTATGATCAGATTAGGTTTCCTAATCTGATCAACTCTTACCATGTAAAGGTGGACTCTTGCATCTATAAAAGAGCTCACCTATCCTCTCTAGGGGGATCCGAAAATCACCTCTCTAAGCATATAAGCGTTTACGAGAGAACTCACTTTTGGCACGCATACATCCGGTCGGTATTACTGGTAGTGCCGCTCACTTCTGTTGGCTCACCAGGCCTGCCGGTGATCTGCTAGTAAGAGCGCGCAGACGCAGCCATGGATGTAGGTCACCTTGTTAACGGGACCGAACCACATACAAATCTTCTCTCGCTTTACTTTCTATTCAAATCTTACTTACCAATTTACGGCATCATCAGCTTGGCGCCGTCTGTGGGAACTCGACACAGTTTCTTCATCAACAAAAATTTTTGACTGATCAACATGCCGCCAAAGAAGGGTAAGAAAACCGCCGATTCATCCGATCAGGAAAACCTGCAGATCGAGCCGCGGGCTGCCTCCATGACCACTGAACAGGTCACGGCAGCATTAGAGTAGCTCTTGGAGGGTCAGCACCGAACACAGCAAAAGATAGAGGCGCTTATGGCCCAACATGAGAAGCGCCCTTCGTCGGAGAAGCAGCCTGAGGAGAGCGTTCCTGTCCACAAGCCCGCTCGGGCACGCAGGCAAGCCCGGTCAGCTCCGGTGTCTCCACCAGACCGAGAACGTCTCGCGGATGGAGAGCGCAGCCAGGCAACTAAGCGCTCGCGAAGAAGACCTCGGCCCGATCCTCGCTGAGCGCGCCGAGTGGAGGACGCCAGAACCATCATTGATCGGCGACGTGCAGCAAGGGGAGAAGAGTCCGAGCGGAAAGCCCGGGAATCGGTCGATGACCCTCCCGTCCTGAGCCGGGGGGATCTTAGGCATAGGCTTTCCCGGACCCACAGCCGAGTACTATCTCCGAGGTCGACACACTTCGAAGAGGAGGCCTCATCGTCCGACCCCGCCTACCGTTCTGATGCGGACAGGAGAATCGGGCGGAATGACGTCAAAGCCCAGGTAGAGGAACTGCAGCAGCAGATCGAGAGGGTGAACCGCAAGTCCGGCCACGACCTCACCAACACAGAAACGGAGTCGCCCTACACCGCTCGGGTGACACAATTTCCTATTCCGCGAAAATTCAAACCCCCTCAACTCAGCTCATACGATGGCACAGGGAGTCCGGTAGACCACATCCGCATCTACAAGGCGCAGATGGCATTGGTCACTACGATAGATGAGCTGTTGTGCCTGGCCTTCCCCAGTACCCTGAAGGGGTCAGCCGCACAGTGGTTCCATGCATTGAAGCCCCGAACGGTTGACAACTTCAAAACCCTCGGCAAACTTTTCATCAGCCAGTTTGTCGGACGACCGGTCCCAACCAAACACCCAGCTGCTGACTGTCAAGCAGCGCAAAGGAGAGTCCTTGAGGGAGTATGTGGACCGTTTCAATCAGCAAAGGCTCTTGATCCGCAACCTCAATGAGACGGCCGCAATCATGGCTTTCTGTTCGGGAGTTCAACACACCAAGGTTGCCACGTCGTTCCATCGCAACCGACCTGCGACCCTGGTGGAACTCTCGGAAAGGGTCAGAAAGCATATAGATACCGAGGAGTTCCTGAAAGCGAAACGCGCCGGTCAAGCGGGAGATGAATCCCCGAAGGCCAAGCGCAAGCGCGAGGGATTTAACAAGGGCTCGGGAAAGAAGCTGAAGCAAGATCAGAGAGATACCAGGGGCCAGCCCCCAACCGCTTTCACACCCCTTTCCCGGCCTATACATGAGGTGATGGTCGTCGCAGAGGCGCAGAGGTTGCTACCGCAGCCAGCTAAACTCATAGCTCCACCCGGTAAAAGAAACCGGGACAAATTTTGCCGTTACCATAGGGATCACGGCCATGAAACGAAGGATTGCTTCAAATTGAAGATAGCAATAGAGAAGCTAATCGAACAGGGACACCTTGCTGAGTTTGTCGCAACGGATAGACAGCCTCGGCAGGACGGTCGAGCTCCTGATCAGCCACCACCACCACTTGGTCACATCCACGTGATCTCCGGAGGGATGTCAGGTGGAGGCGATTCACAGTCGGCGCGGAAGAGGCATGCCTGGGCGTCCCGGGCGGACGTCTGGCAAATCCAATCCACTGACTCCTCCCCAACCGACGTCCTGACGTTCACGTCCGATGACTTGCAGGGCATCCACTGCCCCCATGATGACCCACTAGTAGTGACGCTTTCTATAGCTAACTATATGGTCCAGAGGGTGCTAGTGGACACAGGCAGCTCGTCCGATATTATGTTCGCGGCAGCATTTGATCAACTCGGGATCGCCAGGGATCAGCTCCGACCAGTTGCTACTCTCCTGGTTGGATTTAACGACTCCAGCACTCAACCGCTCGGTACAATTGAGCTCCCAGTTCTCATGGGGACCTACCCACAGCAGGTTTCCGTGCTGGCTAATTTTGTGATAGTAGAGGCCCCATCGGCATACAACGTCATCCTCGGCAGGCCGACCCTCAACAGGGCCAGAGCGGTCATCTCAACCTATAACTTAACGGTGAAGTTTCCAACTCCCCAGGGACCAGGATGCTTGCGAGGAGACCAGGCTACTGCTCGAAGCTGCTATGTTAGCTCATTGTGCCGGGGGGCAATCACCGAAACGTTAAACGTCCAAGAATTGGACCCCCGAGACCAGAGCGACGTGATAGGGCCGACGGAAGAACTGGAACGAGTCATGCTGGATCCCGAATGCCGGACCGCACGGTCAACATCGGTACCCTACTGGAGCCCGGGTTAAAGAAGAAGTTGATCCAGTTCCTGAGGCAAAATCAAGACATTTTTGCTTGGAGTCATGAGGATATGCCCGGGATTGACCCTCGGGTCATGTCCCATTGTCTCAATGTCAGCCCGGACTGTCGCCCAGTGAAGCAGAATAGAAGGGGCATGGCCCCCGAGAGGCAAAAAGCAGTGAGTGAGGAGGTCGAAAAACTCCTGAAGGCGAAATCCACCCGAGAAGTCCACTATCCCGATTGGCTAGCCAATGTCGTCCTGGTCAAGAAAAGCAACGGGAAGTGGAGAATGTGCGTGGACTTCACCGACCTCAACAAGGCCTGCCCCAAGGACTACTATCTGCTGCCTAGGATAGACCTCCTTGTAGACTCAACAACAGGCCACTCACTCCTCTCATTCATGGACGCTTACTCGGGGTATAATCAGATCAGCATGTACCCCGGAGATGAAGAGAAGACAGCGTTCATCACCGACCAAGGCACGTACTATTATAAAGTCATGCCGTTCGGCCTCAAGAATGTCGGAGCTACTTACCAGCGCCTGGTCAACTACATGTTTAAGGACCTCATCGGAAAATCTATGGAAGTATATGTGGACGATCTTCTGGTCAAGAGCCGGGATGAGCCCGACCACCTTGAGCATCTGGCCGGGGCCTTCAGCATTTTGAGAAAGTTCAAGATGAGGTTGAACCCGGCCAAATGCACCTTTGGTGTCTCATCCGGGAAATTCCTCGGCCACCTAGTTAGTAGACGGGGAATCGAAGCAAACCCCGAGAAGATCAGAGCTATCATCAACATGCGGTCGCCCAAATCAACAAAGGAAGTTCAAAGCCTAGCCGGACGGGTGGCCGCACTAAACAGATTCGTATCCTGAGCTACCGACCGGTGCTTGCCGTTCTTCAAAATCCTCCGCAAGGCATTCCAGTGGTCAGAAGAGTGTGAGGAGGCATTCCAAGAACTCAAGAGGTATCTGGCCTCCCCTCCTCTACTCTCGACACCCGTACCCGGGGAAGAATTATTTCTGTACCTGGAAGTGTCACCATCGACAGTTAGCTCGGCACTTATTCGGGAAGAGCACGGGATACAGTTCCCAGTGTATTACACCAGCCGGGCGTTGCAGGGCGCCGAGAGCAGATACTCCCGCATCGAGAAACTAGCCTTCGCCCTCATCACCTCAGCCCGAAGGCTCCGCCCGTACTTCCAGGCCCATGCCATTGTAGTCCTGACCGATCAGCCTCTCCGCAGAATTCTCAGTCGGCCAGACACATCCGGGAGGCTCGTTAAGTGGGCCTTGGAGTTGGAAGAGTTCGATGTAATCTACCGACCCCGGACAGCCATCAAGGGGCAAGCTGTAGCAGACTTTCTGGTTGAGTTTACATATTCCGAAGACCCAGTCGAAGAGTCCGAGCCTCCGGCCCTACCGCCCGGATTAAACTCCAACGTCCCAACCTGGGTGTTGCATATGGACGGTTCCTCCAATCAGCAAGGTAGTGGAGCTGGAATCATCTTGACTACCCCCGACGGGATCCAGCTCGAATATGCTTTAAGGTTTGGGTTTCGCGCCTCCAACAACGAGGCCGAGTACGAAGCCCTCTTGGTCGGGTTACAGTTAGCCATCTCGATGAGTGCGCAACAGGTCCAGGGCTACAGCGACTCCCAGCTCGTGGTCAACCAAGTAAACCAAGAATATGAAGCGCGGGAAGACAACATGGTAGCCTACTTGGCCCTTGTCCGGGCGATTTCCAAGAAGCTCCGAGGATTCTCCATCACCCAGATACCTAGAGAAGAAAATACCAAAGCAGACCGCTGGCCCGCCTCGCCTCGTCTTCTGAGTCAGACTTGCCCGGGATAAGGATACAATTCCTACCCGAGCCAAGTGTGATCAACTCAAACGGCATGGAGGTCGACCCGGTCACTTTGGGACCTAGTTGGATGGACCCGCTCGTGACATTCCTGACGACAAGAGGGCTACCAGATGACAAAGATGAGGCACGCCGGGTCAAGTACCGGGCAGCGCGATATCATCTCCTTGACGGCATTCTCTACAAGAGGGGATTCACCATCCCGTACCTCCGCTGCGTTCATCCTGCACAAGTGCAAGCAATACTGTTTGAAATCCATGAAGGTGTGTGCGGGAACCACATCGGAGGTCGGGCACTTTCCAGAAAGGCCCTACTACAAGGTTACTATTGGCCAACCATGGCCCGAGATTCACAGGAGTATGTGCGACGGTGTGACAAGTGCCAGAGGTATTCTCCCATGATCAATCGACCGGGAGAACTCCAGACACCGGTCCATAGTCCATGGCCATTTGCCCAATGGGGAATTGACATTGTTGGTCCATTACCGACAGGAAAAGGACAAGTTAGGTTTGCCGTGATAGCTGTTGACTACTTCACCAAATGGGCGGAGGCCGAGCCCTTAGCAACGATAACCGAGCGAAAAATGGAAAGCTTTGTGGAAAGACATATCCTCAGCAGGTTCGGTATTCCCCGAGTCCTGATCAGCGATAATGGCAGACAATTTGACACACCCATCTTCAGACAGTTCTGCTCGGGCTACGGAATACTAAATCATTACTCTTCCCCCGAACACCCACAAGCCAATGGTCAAGCCGAGGTAACCAATCGGACCATCCTGCACTCAATCAAGACAAGGCTTGAAGGCGCCAAAGGCCTGTGGGCGGAAGAGCTACCAACACTCCTGTGGGCCTACCGTACTACACCCCGAGCGGCCACAGGCGAGACCCCGTTTTCCTTAACCTACGGTTTTGAGGCAGTGGTCCCCACAGAGCTCGGGCTGTCAACCTACCGGGTGGCCAACTTCAGCGGTCCGGACAACGGAGAAGCCCTCAGGACAGAATTGGACCTAGTGGAAGAAAAAAGAGACCAGGCCTATCTTAAGGTGGCCGCTTACAAGCAAAGAGTCTCGCGGTATTACAATAGCAAGGTGAAGCACCGTAGCTTTCAAGTTGGAGACCTCGTCCTCAAGGCAGTGAACCAGTCTACCCGAATCCCAAGCCACGGGAAATTGGGGGCAAACTGGGAAGGCCCGTATAAAGTAACTCGGGTCAACCGACCGGGAACCTACTGGCTACAGAGCATGGACGGTCATGATCTCACTCATCCTTGGAACGTGCAACACCTCCGCAAGTATTATCAGTAGCTGACCACGGGCATTTAGTACTATAGGGGAATTCTTTTGTTGTAGCTCTGATGGGGCAACCGTTACAGATTATTACTTTTCAAATAAAATTGACTGGTTTGTTTCGAAAATTTATTCATGTCCGTACCCCGTGCAATGCAAAAAAAAAAAACCTTGGGAACCCCGAGGCAACAAAGACCTTGGGACCTGCCATTCATCTGCCCCGGTAAAGACCTTGGGCCTAACCCCAAGGCAGAAAGACCTCGGGGCCTAACTCCGAGGCCACAAAGACCTTGGGCCTAACCCCAAGGCAGAAAAGACCTCAGGCTCCGAACCCAAGCACAAAAGGACCCTGCAACCACCATGTTCCAGGTCAGTTTCCTACGCCCGCTCCCCAACACGCCCTCGCCTTAGCAAAATGCTTGGGGGGCAGGGGATTGTAGACCTAAACAGGAAATTACTTAAAGCTTCGCTCAAGCCCGGCCGACAACGGGGATAAGCCCTTGGGCGGCCGGCGATGGCGAACTTCAAATGCCCCTACGACCACCCATGTCCCAGGTCGGTTTCCTACGGTCACCTCTTCCCGTACTCCCGCCTTAGCAAAATGCTTGGGGGGCAGGGGAATATCAGGCCAAAACAGGGAATCACACCGGTCGCTACAAGAGCTTGGGAGATCTCCCTAAGCACTTATAGTGATCAGAGATATAACCCGGGTCGTAAAACAGGATACACCTAAGATACGCCGGGCGATTTTGGATGCTAAGTAGGGCTAGTCCCTACAACGCTCCGGGCAATTACCTTTTAAAAAGGTCAGTAAAACTAGGTGTTCTGTTGGTTACGGTCCTAAAATTTTTGCTAAGGTAGGTGTTAGGTCGGCCAAAATCAAACGGGTACTAGCAATTACAGAGGCATAGTGCAGATAACAAAAATAGTTGATGGAAGGGAAATCTGGCCTTAGGGGCCTTTTCATTAATTGAAACGTTATGTACATAGCTCGGGGGGCAGTTGTAGTGACCTCCTCCCAAAAAAAAAAAAAAAACTACAACAAAAAATAAAAAGCAACAAGAAAAAGATTCCTTGAGCAGGGAGTCTAGGAGTCGTCTACATTAACAATGTCCACGCTCTCCTCAACCTCCCCCCCGGCCTGCCCTTCCGGGGCAGCAGCTCCCTCCTGGTCAGCCGGGGCAATGGCACCCTCAGCTGCAACAGCGGCCTCCTGGGCTTCGGCATCAGCATCCTCGGGGGCCTCGAGCGCTATGTCCCAGTAGTCAGAATCCACCCCCTGGTAAGGAGTGGTGTCCAACTCCGGGTGGTCCCGGGCCAGCCTCCTCTTCAAGTCCTCATACCCGAGGAACAAGCCGTCGTCGAAAGTTTCCCCCGGAGGACCAACAGCCGTCGCCGCTTCCAAGAGTGTCCTCACCTGAGCTTCCGCCGCCGCGCGGTTAGCCCGCTCGACCTCAAGTTCCGCCAGTGCCACCGCTAGGTCTTCCTGGGCTGCCCCGAGGCTCGAAGCCAGGCCCTTGACCCTGTTTTTCTCCACGGTCAAAGCCCTCTCTTTGGTCTCCAGGGCAACCTCTTTCTCGGCGAGGGCGGTCTCGACGGCGGTGGCCCTCCCGGCAAGGGCCGACATGAAGGATTCAGCTCCGGCAGCCATGCAGCCGACCTGCAACCCAAGTAAAAAGGAAATGGCCGGTCATTATTGCCAGCAGAGTAGAAAAGTCAAAGAAATCAGAAGATGCAGAAAAGTTACTTACCAGATGGGAGATACTGTAGAGCCAAGCCTGAAAGACTTGGGGAGACATACCGGCGCATATATCCACCTGACTGGGAAGAAGGCACGGTCTGACCCTGTCCCGGGTCTCTCTAGATTCGTCTAGGGGCGTCCCGGAGGGAATCTCGGTTCAGGGGGCAGATGTTTTCCCCACTACCATCGCACGAGGGGTTGATGCCTCCCCGAGAGCCTGGACCGTTGATGGGCCATGCCTAAGTCGCTTAAACGGGCGCACGCTGCCAGAGGCCTCCCACGGCCGGCCTCTTCCCCATCGCCGCCATCCGCTCAGCAGCTGCAGCCTGCAAAGCCCTCAACCGCACGGGATCTCTCCGGGGGGCCATCTCTACAAAAGGAAAACAGCCGCGGGGTCAGCAACCAAGATAACAAGGCAGCAAAGGATATTTGAAGTGGAGGCAAGTGACCAAACTCTTACCCGGGATTATGTTAGGGAGGTTTGGAGCTTCGGCAGGATGGCGGGGTCGGCGGTCGCCTTTCTGATCTCCCGACCGAGTCAGCACGTCCCAGATGTTGACAGGCTGCTCAATCAAGCCCATGATTCTCTCCTCGCACTCTGCCGGAACACGTGAGAGGTCAGTGGACCCCGCTGCAAAGCAAACCAAGGCGGTCAGTTCAAAACCATAAAATGAAGCCTGAAGCAAGGCTAGAGAAGGTGCGGGTCGGATTTACCCCTCAATTCCTCTGCCCAAGAGGTTCTCAGTTGACTCCCAGGGCTGGCTCACAAAACCCAGGGATGGACACTTGGAAGAACTTTTTCTTCCACCCCTTGTTGCTCGGGTAGTTGACGAT
This sequence comes from Hydrangea macrophylla, assembly GCA_033977485.1. Lineage (NCBI taxonomy): Eukaryota > Viridiplantae > Streptophyta > Magnoliopsida > Cornales > Hydrangeaceae > Hydrangea > Hydrangea macrophylla. Next base: position 76,389,019 of record CM066993.1, read on the forward strand.
AATTTTCTTCCCCTGCCGAGGCCCTAGAAAAAAAAACCCGACCTCCCCGTGAACTGGGAATGGCCGGTGGAGCCAGAAGAACTCTTGAAGGGTGAGTTCGTACCCGAAGACCTGGGGCCACAAGGAGATGGACCCCATGAGATACCTCCACCCGTTCGGGGCTAACTGTCCGGGTGCTATTCCCAGAAAGATCAAGATATCCCGAGCGATTGGATGGAGGGGAACACGAAGGCCAGCAACGAAGGCGTCCTCGTATAGGGTAACCCAACCCCTGTGGTAAATATGAGCCCCACCGGGGCGGACAGACAAAGAACTGTCATCAGGGACGGCGTACTTACCCCTGATCCGATCGAGGTCAACGGTGTGCAAGGCTGTGGAAATAAACTCGCAGGCGAATGCTACCTCAGGAGCAGACTCCCTAGGCGCCTCGTCACCTGAACCCCACGATACCGAGGCGATGGGGGTCTCTTGGTCAGACTCGTCGCTCGATATTCGGGCTGGGATCCGGCCCTTACTGTAACGGTCTGAGGGGGAAGCTGACGATAGGTCTAAACTGGGATCAGGCGTGCCCGACCAAGACATTTCACTCTCCGATCGGGAGGCAGAGTTGAAGTCGGAGTATTCCATCTCTGAAATTCCTACGGCAAGGTTAGGGAACAAGCGGCGGCCTAAGTATGGGTCGGAAACCCCAAACCTAGTGTACAGGGGGGGAAGCGTCACTAACCTGAACGGCAAAGAATAGATGCTCCTTAGCACTAGGTAACACTCTCTCAACACAGCCCAAGGAAGGCTCGATCGGATTAGCTGAACTAAGCTTCCGCCCGACTTAAAAAACGAACAGAATCTGAGAAGGAAGAAATCCCACTCCCGCTCAAACCCTACCGGACTCATTCTCTCCAGCCTCACTCCGACAAGAAGAGAGATGGGGGGGGGGGAAGAGAAGAAATCAACAAATAGAAGTTCAAGAAGGCAGGGGACTTACAAAGCTTTAAAGCGCAGGAGGGGCTCAGGAATTTCGCTCGGGATTCTCTTTGCTCTCAAAACCGCTCGGGAATACTCGTCTCGACAGGAGGGATCCAATAAATGGGCAAGTGTCCCTTATATAGAAGATGTGGACGGCCAAGATCGGGACAGATCCAACGGTCCAGGCGATTTCTCGCTTAAACTGTCGCTTCGGGCACGTGGATCGATGCCTTAAAAGGTGCGCGCATTAAATGCGTGACAAGACGGCTCGGTTATCATGCAAACGTTTCGGTTATAACCACTCCGTCCTCGTCGGATCCTGACCTGGCCACTAATCGGTTGGCACGTGGAAGCTGTCGTACTCGGGTCCACGGTATCGCTACCCGGGCCTCTTCCCACACCCGTCGGGTGATGTGGAAGGTGGCCCCAGTCCCGAACCGAATTCCCGGGAGATATCCGAACGGTTTCCAAGCTGCTGATAAAGCCAAAGATTTTTCCAAAACCATTTGCTATGGGGCAGAAAGCTAGAGCCAGGTCGGTCAGCGGCAACCGGTCGGGTATTAGCAGCCGGGTGCAGTATAGAAGTAAAAAACGGTTAGAAGAACAGAGTAAGGGAAAAGTTGGCCTCAAGGACCTTTTCATTACTATAAAAAGTAAACTGTACAGAGCTCGGGGGGCAGTTTTAGTAGCCTCCCCGGTGAAAAAGAAAAACAAAAAAAGAAAAAGAGAAGAGGAGTCTTCAAGTTCCTTTGCCCTTCAGAGCCTTGACCTCCTCTTCCAGGACCGATATCCTTGCCACCAACTCCTTGACAATGAGTTCTAGGGTGTGAACATCCACCTCCCGCATGACATAGTCCGTCTGCAGGCGAGCAGTCTGCTTCTCCACCTCCTGAAGACGACCCTCCAGGTTCGCAAGGGAGAGGCATGTCCAAGAGTTAGGCACATGAAGACCGGCCAGTGCCTCCAGCCGACTCTTTTTTGGTGGGGGCGGTGATCCTTCCCTGACCGCTTTTTCCTTCCCCTTCCTGGACGGGCCTGGTGGTTCCCTGACCGCTTTTTCCTTCCCCTTCCTGGACGGGCCTGGTGGCGGGCTCGCATCTCTGGACGAGGATGAATCACTGCTGGTGGACAGGGAAACAGGCCCCTCAGACGGAACGGCTCTGTCCGTGGCGCGCGGACCGGACGCCATGGATCGGGTATAGGGGCGCGACCCGGAGGCAGTAGCGGCAGGAGCCGCCAAGGAAGTTCCACCACCAACATCACTAGTAGGACCCCTGACCAGGTCGGAGAATGTGAGGCCGGCCTCGACCGCTCGATCGATCGCCTCCGCGTCAGCAATAGTAGGGGCAATGTCGCGAAAGGCGGCGAAGGACGCCTTGCACAGTTCGGGGCTGAAGGTTGTAGGAGGGCAGAGAGCAGGGTCCACCAGCCAGTTGCCGGAGACAACGACCCGGGGATATTGGCGCCGATGCTTGTTGTCAAATTCCAGCCCGTGAACAAGGTTTTTTCCTTCCGCGCCGATGCGAAGGTAAGGCTCCCCGCGGTCGATGCCCAAGACGTAGCACCTGGTGACGTCAACTGGGCGGAGGAGTAGACCAAGCCGCTGATTCAACGCCGATATGCCCCAGAGGAGGCGGGCAACGTTCGGGCGGCACTTGGACAGCGGGATACGTAATCCCTGTAACAGGTCACAGAATAAGGCGGGAAGAGGAAAGCGTAGCCCCACAACTAGCAGCAAATAGCTGCTAATGATGATTGACGGGAGGGCCACCTCCTCCCCTTCAATATAAGGCGAACCCCGACGTCGTCGGGGATTTCGCAATCTCTCCGGAAAGCACCAAGTCCCTCCTCAGAGTCCAAATCAACGTGAAAAGCCATCGGAGAGAAGCTGGGGTCGTAAAAACAAAGGAAAAAAACGCTCGGGAACACTTCGCTTTCGAAGACCGCTCGGTAGCTTCAGTTGTCAATTTGTAGTGAGATTTGGAACAAATAGGTGCCCTTTATATAGGCACCATGGACGGCTCAGGTCAAACTAATCGGACGGCTCATACGCTCTCCCGTCGGAACTGTCGCTTCAGGCACATGGGGCGTCGCCTCAAAAGGTGTGAGCATTGAATGAGCGACGTGATGGTTCAGTCGCCACACGAACGATTCGGTTACTTCCAAGTCGGCACCGTTGGATCCTAACCAGGCCAGTAACCATTGGGCACGTGGCGCTTGGGGCCCACGGTCCCGCATGTTAACCGCCCCGTTGGAACCCCGACGGGTTACCCAAACCGGTCCCATCCCCGAGTAGAATCCCGGTCTATTCCCGAGCGGTATCTTGGAGACATTCTTAATTTTCGAACTTCATCCGATGAGACATCACATCAACTTCGAAAATGGGGGGCAGCTGATACGTCCAGAAATATCCTCGAAAAGTCCAACCGCCACGTCAGCAGAAAGACCCGGATTGCCCGGGACGAGAGCTTGGGGGCCCACACCCTAAGGGTCATCGAAGGTAACCGCTCGGGGTAGTCGAACAGCCTGGGCACGAGATGCGGCGACTTTCCAGGAGGCATAGCCCGAGAAGAACTCTCTAGGCAGTTTTCTTATGTGGCCAGAACTCTGTCTGGGAAGAACGAGTAGATTCCTAAACTGTTAAGGAAATACTCCTAAGATTGAGCAAATCTGTTATTATCAGATTAGGTTTCCTAATCTGATCAACCCTTACCATGTAAAGGTGGACTCTTGCATCTATAAAAGAGCCCACCTATCCTCTCTAGGGGATCCGAAAATCACCTCTCTAAGCATATAAGCGTTTACGAGAGAACTCACCTTTGGCACGCATACACCCGGCCGGTATTACTGGTAGTGCCGCTCACTTCTGTTGGCTCACCAGGCCCGCCGGTGATCTGCTAGTAAGAGCACACAGACGCAGCCGTGGATGTAGGTCACCTTGTTAACGGGACCGAACCACATACAAATCTTTTCTCGCTTTACTTTTTGTCCAAATCTTGCTTACTAATTTACGGCATCATCACATGGTACCACATGCTCTAAGAATGGTGCCATGGAGTGCCTTAGTTCAACGATGGAGTGACAATAACAATTCCCAAAGTTGTTTCTTTAGATGTTGCCCAAGTTTTATCCTTTTAAAATTCAAACAATTAAGCTGGATAGGTTTTAACTATTCAAGGCATAACTTAAAAAAAAATTGTTTACTTGCTGACAATTGCTTAGCAAGAGAAAGTTTTCTTATGCTTTTAAATTGGCCCAAAATATTTGTGGTCAGATACATTGGTCATCTACCCTATCAAGTCCAAGTTAATTCTAATTACATAAGTCATTTGGGATTAAAAAAAGTAATAATAATAAAAAATAATAAAAAAACCCTATAGTAGTTTTACACTTCTACTTCTACCCAAGAAAACCTAGTTAGTAAGCAACCATGGCCGATTTACTAAAAGGACAAAATAGGGGATCAACCCCTAAATTTTTTAAAAAATTTAGGTGTACCATAAACAAAATAAAATTTATACACTTAAGCTTCCCCAAAAAATAAAAATTAGAACACTCCCCATCTCACTAGTATTTGAGATCGATTCTCAAAAAAAAAAATTAATAAAATAAAATAAATAGTATTTGAGTTCTGAAAAATCTACAATAATTTCTTGATCTCAATTTGTAGTAACAATGTGTCATTTTGGTGTACTTTGGTCCCAATTAATATCAAATTTTTGAATGTGCCATTTGGTAATTTTTTAGGTGCATTTTGTTAGTTACAAACTTACAATGTTATACTGGGTAGTAAACATGTACCATACAATGTTGAGAATATTTATCAAAAGAAAATTATTAGAAACAATGAGACAACGAGAAGAAACCGGCTTCTCTCATCATACATCTTTTAGCCCTCACAATTAAGAGGCTGTTTTGCTAGTCAATACGCTTGCAATTTGATAGCTATAGGAGTCCACACGCAATTGTGGGCCGTTTGATCGGGCGATCTGGATCTAAAACGCAGATTGGGGCAGGTTAGACCTGCAATGGGGTCTAAGCTGAGATAGAGTAGCTTAAGCCTGAGATAATAACGGTGGTGCACCTCTCCTTTTCAGAAAAAGGCTTGTGTGTGAGTGTGCCATTCTCATTATTGACCAAAATGCAATTTGTATTAAGGGAAAATTCTATGATACATCCTAGTAGTATTGGTTGTATCATACACCCTAGTAATTTTGGTCCCTATATGCTGTAAACCAAAGTGGTGTTCAAAGTTACTACATGGTGAAACCAAAACCAAAGTGGTTTTCAAATACTCCGTATAACATATTGTGATAGTAATCTATTCTGACAAAAGCTATCGCAATCGCAAAGAATAAGTTGTCCCCAACAAGTTCGAAGAAACAATAATAAGGTGATGAATAGAAGATTTATCTTTGAGACAATGAGTCAAAATTTGACGTTGAATGATTGGTCAAATGCAAACGAGCTTTCTGTGCCTGGCAACCACAATAAATGATCAGTTACTTGAAAGAAATTAAACACTTGATTTGTCTTCTAAGAATTTTAATTTTACCTCTTTCTCCCAATCGCATCTGATTGTGATGAATGCTAATAACAATGTTTGAACCATAGTACCACCGATCATACCGGCCCAAACACCCTGATATATGTACATCGACATGAATCAAGTTAGAATACAGAATCCAACTAGTAAGCAATGCTAGAACATAGATTAGATAGTACGAAAATGTTGACCCCAATGAAAGGGTATATCCACCGGTTTTGTTAATCGTGAACTCGCCGGTTTAGCATTGCATAGATGTGCTATATGTTTTAGTACAGAGAAAGTGTTTCCAATGTCACATTTTATTTCAATCTTGTGCTAGGGGCCACATTGCTTCTTGTAATAGTAAAACCTTAAAGATGTGCCAAGTTTGAGAAAAGTTGGGAACTGTTGGGGCGTCCTTGAATGCAATAATTACATAGCATTTCAACTAAAAATGAAAAAGACAGCTTTGTGCAGTTCCATTTAGAAAAATTATGGTCATTTGAAATATGATGCTTAAGATATCTATAGTATATCCATTCCAAGAAGGCAAGAAGACATAAGAATGTTCGTCTAGGAAGCACGGGTGCGGTGGTCCGACACCTAGTGCGGGTGCGGCTGCCTTTAATTAGTACACACCCAGTGCGGGTGCGGCTGTCTTTAATTAGTACACACCCAGTGCGGGTGCAGTTGCCTTTCCGAAGAGTTCGTGCTTCCTAGATGTCCATATATGAAAAAAAAAAAAAATCATGAAATTTCCTACTATGATGAACTTTTAGAAACAATATAAAATATGATTGAAGCTATTGAAGTCAAGTGACAACTAAACATTCTAGAAAAATGCAAAGGTGGAGTCTATGGCGACTCCACCCTCCCATGCATACTTGATTAACAGGACCAACCAGGGTACCCCTTTGTTATCAATCTTTAACCCACAAGAGTACTTAGAACAATGTAAAACATAAATACCTTAAAGCCAAAACTGAGAAACCATCCCAAGATAACCCCAAGAGGAACTCCAACAATATAGTAGCTGCCTAAATTTATAAATGCCACCAGTGCTTGCCAACCAGAACCAACAGCTACCCCTAAGAAAACAAAATATATAATATATAAGTAACATCTATATAATAAGTTAGAGCGGTGTGGGTCCCTAATAAATTAGTAACTTTCAATCCAAGCCATTCAGACAAGTTTAGATATTTTAAGCCGTTCGATCATTAGTCCACCAAAAATGGTAACGTGCACACACACCAAATCAATTTTCAATTTACTCCAATACCTTCCAATTCGGCTCTCTCTCTCAGTCTCACTTAATCACCCCCAAACTCTCTCTCTCTCTCACACACCCCTCAACCCCAAATGGAGAGACCCATATATCACTCATGACTCTTAAGCATTTGTTTTTTTTTTTCCCCTTCCAGAAACTTTGAAAAAGGCCAACAAAGGCTAAGTATAGATTGGTTAATTTTGCTTTTTTTTTTTTCTTCTGGTTCTTTCCAAAATCTTAGAAAAAAGTCTTTGTTCTTTCTTTTTCTTTGTTTTTTTCTTTTTTTTTCGTTTTTTTTCCCTTCTAAAGCATGGAAAGTACAACTTTTCAAAAGTTTCTAGAAGGAAAAAAAAATAGATATATACTCCGCATTTTTTTTTCCACCCGTGCTACTATATATATACTCACTGTGTGTTCACGCAAGAAAAAATATAGGTTGGGTTAAGGCCCGTTTGGAAAATCAGTTTATGGGCGGACTTTTATGTGTTAGGAAGCTAGGTTGCCAAACAGAGCCTGAGGTCTTAAATAAAAATAAAACATATAAAAGACACAGTCATATTGGCCTTTTTTCCAGGCTTTAGAAGGAAAAAAAGAAAAAACAACAGGGAAAAAAAATAATATCCTTTTTTCTTAATCCATGTTTGAGTAATGGTAGCTAAATTGGCTACTCTCTACAAAATTTTATTTTTTCTTTATTCTTAATTTTAAGCAGTTCTGCTCTTGACTTATTACACAGAGTCTTACAATCTTTAGAAGGATTAAAAGAGTATCATATATCTAGAACCTTCATACACAATTCTATATAATAAGTTAGAGCGGTGTGAGTCCCTTCCAAATTAGTAACTTTCAATCCGAGCCATTCAGACAAGTTTAGATATTTTAAACCGTTCGATCATTAGTCCACCAAAAATGGTAACTTGCACACACACCAAATCAAATTTCAATTTACTCCAATACCTTCCAATTTGGCTCTCTCTCTCTCTCTCTCACTTAATCACCCCCAAACTCTCTCTCTCTCTCTCTCTCTCTCACACACACACACACACACGCACACACACCTCAACCCCAAATGGAGAGACCCATATATCACTCATGACTCTTAAGCGTTTGTTTTTTTTTTTCCCCTTCTAGAAACTTTAAAAAAGGCCAACAAAGGCTAAGTATAGATTGGTTAATTTTGCTTAATTTTTTTTATCTTCTGGTTCTTTCCAAAATCTTAGAAAAAGCCTTTGTTCTTTCTTTTTCTTTATTTTTTCTTTTTTTTTTCCCTTCTAAAGCATGGAAAGTACAACTTTTCAAAAGTTTCTAGAAGGAAAAAAAAACAGATATATACTCCGTATTCTTTTTTCTACCCGTGCTACTATATATATACTCACTGTGTGCTCACGCAAGAAAAAATATAGGTTGGATTAAGGCCCGTTTGGGAAATCAGTTTATGGGTAGACTTTTATGTGTTAGGAAGCTAGGTTGCCAAACAGAGCCTGAGGTCTTAAATAAAAATAAAACATATAAAAGACAGTCATATTGGCCTTTTTTCCAGGCTCTAGAAGGAAAAACTAAAGAAAAACAACAGGAAAAAAAATAATATCCTTTTTTTTTAATCCATGTTTGAGTAATGGTAGCTAAATTGGCTACTCTCTACAAAATTTTATTTTTTCTTTATTCTTAATTTTAAGCAGTTCTGCTCTTGACTTATTACTCAGAGCTTTGCAATCTTTAGAAGGATTAAAAGAGTATCATATATCTAGAACCTTCATACGCAATTTTATAAACATAAAAGAGATATCACTCAACTGCAATGACATGGACAATTTTACGCAAAAGATTTGATCTTTTGAAGTATTGATTTTCTTTTTTTTTTTCTTTTTCTTTTTTTCGCTTCGTGCCCACGGGCACGGGTCATTACTAGTATATATATATATAAGGGAAATGCTAACATACTACATATCTAACGTATGCACAGTCTTTTGGAGAAAATACCTTTGTCACGTAATTAAAGTGAGGACAGTAAAGTGATCTTGCAAATGAGCTAAATGAAATTACTTTAGTGCCCTCTTACAAAATTACTCTAGTGCCTCCATCTTAATAAAGTAGCATGGGCTTTTCAGGTAGTAGGATAGCAAGCCGGTGTGTGTGGGCATACGATGATATCAGACTTCCATTTGAAATTGCAAAAAAATTGAAACTTCGAATAGTTTTCTTACCTGAAAGAATTGGTTGAATGGAATTGAGGAGAACAGTTAATGCCAACAAGGCTGCTAGTTCAGTAACCATTGAAATAACAGAAGTGTTTGAAGTAAAGATCATTGCGAGCTTGTTAGGGAGGGCAATGATTATTGATCCGAAGAAAATGCCCACTAACAGAGAGGTCAATACTGACATTGTAGTGGCAAACTTGGCACCTATTGCACTGCCTGCTCCAAGCTCATTTGCTACACGTACCCTGCACAGAAAGGAAGACACATGAGCTCTATGAAGCACGGACATGGGCACGCCGACACGAACATGTCATGGGACGGACACGTCGACACGAAAAATTATAAAAAAAGAGCACATCGACAGCACATGAAAAGTGTCCGCAAAGTGTCGTGTCTGTGTGTCGAACACTACACGACACGTTACCTTCTTAGAAGTGTCCGTGCTTCCTAAAGAGTAAGTAGTGTTGAGCTACTTCAGTAATATAATTATTATTGAAGTAATATAATGAGGAGCTAAGAACATATTCTGCCTTGTTTAACAAGCTCAACTTACAAGAATAAGAACCAAGAAGATTAACTAAATGGAGTAGGGAACTACCACTGATTGCCAAAATATATTAATACAGACTTCGAACTCATTCCAGGTAACTTGGCTAACATACCACAGAGTAGTATATAATAACAAAAACAAACTTTTAAACAATATCAAAATGTTAAAACCTAAATCCAAATAATGGAGAGAGAGATATACTCAAAATAATAATTTGCCAATGATCATAATTTTCTTAAAAAATTACAAAATTTTCATCTCAGGAAGATGCTGCCTGAAAACTCATCAACTTTTACAACTGAACAGTGGGTCTCCAATCTATGTAAACTTTACAGTACAAGATAATTGCTTTGAGCACAATCAAGATAATTCGAATTTGGGTGTGGCCTATGTTGTGGGCTACACATTGTTGACCTTTGTTAGTCTCACCTAAGGTTTATCTCAGAACAAATTAAAGGATGACACTTTGTAATCTTAGAAATACGTAACATATACTTAAAAATATGTAAATATAATTTCTTTTCTACATCAGAAGTCATATAGATGGGGGGGGGGGGGGGGGGGGGGGGGGGGGGGGTGTGGAGTCATTGGTAAACAAACTTAGGCTTAATTCTATTATATGTACATGAACTAAGAGTCTTGGACCCCATATCCTTACCTCGCATTTTTGCTCTCTGATTTGGTCCTTTCTTTCTATGCTGTTACTTTGAGTTCATATTTCCTTATTTGACCATATATTGTTACTGGACTTACAGCGAGAGGAATCAACAAATGAGAGAGACATAGATCAACATACCCAGTAGCAGCAAAAAACCCAAGCGGGATCATGGATTCCCAACCGTAGGCAGTAATGCTGTCAAACAAAGAAGAACTTAGAATAAAGATGGAATGAAACAAGAAAATAACAGCCAATTAAGCTAAACAAATGAATTAAAGGATCGGGGGCCAAACCATATGGACAAGGCATTAACTGCAACCTCTGTATTCTTATTCATAAGCCCTGACACAATGATCAACACTCTATAGTAAAAGTTCTCCAACCTAGCCAAAACACGACAAGCATAAGTTCAAAATCAAATTCCTTCACAACAAAAAAAAAGAGATTATGCATACACACATGGGTGTTAGAATCAGTTGATTCACGAGACAAAACTCGAGTTTATTCACATTGACTCATGGTACACAGAGATGATAAACATTGATATACATACAAGCATTGACAAACCAATTCACGATTTGATTCACATTTTACAACCATGCATATATGCATACAATATAAATAAATATCGACAAACACACACGCACATATACATATAAAAAAGACAGGAAACATACAAGAGCATGACCCCAGAAGCCAAAGAGAGCTTGAAAAACTCCCAAAGCCCAACAAAAGCTTCCTTAGAGAAACCAGTCCAAGAATGAGGACATCCACCACAAACAACATACCCATAAAGTCCCACAACCGAGACCCACCACGAGAAATCAAGAGTAATTGCAGTGCCAACAATGCCAACCCTGAGCTTATAAACGAAAAACCAACTAACAAACACATGGAGTACAAGTGCCCCACCGGACACCCAAGCAATCACCGCCGTCTTAAGCTGGCACTGTAAGAACCTCATCAAAGTAAACTGAAAAGAAAAGCTCAAATGCATCGGAATCAGCCATATCGCCACCGTCCCCGACAGCTCTGCCACCGCCGGAGTCTGTCCGATGAACCTCAAAATGGGTGCAGTAAACACGAAAAGGGGCAACAGTAAAATAGATGCAATAAAGAGAACAACCCACGATCGCTGCATATATATACCCAACATGTGGTACTGTTTCGCCCCGAAAGCTTGGCCACAGAGTGTTTCGAGCGCACTCGCCATTCCTAGCTATCAATGGGAAGTCGAGAAAGAACTGTGAGTAATACAAAGGCTTAATTGAAAAACATACCCTGAAGATTAATTTTGCTCTCATTTTAGTCCTTGTAGGGTATTTTTTTTAGCTAAAAAGTCCTTGTAGGTTCAATTGTATCAATTTGGTCCATATCTTTTAAATTAGAAGCATGTCGAGATTTGCTATTGAGGAATGCTATTGCCATAATAGCACCAATGGGTAATGCAAGAGAAAAAAGTATCGTTAAAAGTTTTACTGACAAAAAGTGTCCCTAAAACTTTTAGCGACAATTTTTGTTCTGATATTAGCCATTTTTGCTCTGAAAATAGAGCTAGCCTTTGCTATTTTGTGAGAAAACAAAAATTTATGGAAGTTTCATCAAAAAAAAAAAAAAATTTCTGATAGAAGTCTATGCTTTTCAGGGGCATAAATAGAATACTACCAATCTCTTGTCCAAGTTCCATTATTAGACTCAAATCACAGTGTCCCTCATATCTCTAAATTGGTGACTTTCATTATTTTTTTTCTCACATAATGACACTTGGACTAAATCTAACATTACAGGAATCAAATTGATGCAATTAAAATTTTAAAAAAAATTACAATACATCTTAGTAGTTTTGTACGTATGTACAGCCGTTACCCCCAAATGGCATCTCAAGGTGCCAATGGATGGTAACTAAGGGTAGTAACAACTAACAAGGTTGCCAATGAGAGTAGCCGTGAAATCTTAAGAAAATCACTATGGTGCCAATGGGGAGTAACCAAAAGAAGTGGTTTAGCTAGGGTGGTTTTCCTGTTAAAGCATCTCCATTCTCCAATGGTGTAATGTGTAGAGTAACTTAAGTTAGCTTTCACCAAATATCAACCCCAACGGTGTAATCTGTATAGGAATTTATGTAGTTGTATGATAGAGAAACATAAGTTTACCCTTCCACTAAATTTCTTCTCCTACAAACGAGCCGACTGAGGTTTGCCGGCCCATCCTAGACTACATTCCCTTAGTCATTTGGTTTTTTTTTTTTAAATGGATATCATAACCTAGTCGGCATTGACAAAGCCTTTGTCAGCCAGGAGTTTTTGTCCTTTTTTTTTTGGGTAAAGAATTGAATACAATATTTTTTAAAAAATAGACTTTGGCATTCTCTTAGTTGACCCACTTTAGCCAGTATTTCGTTTATTGGCTTTATTATAGACCACTGTGGGATTGGGATTTCCCTTTTCTGTATAGGAATTTAAGTTCCATTTACCCTAGAGATTGTTATACCACTACAAATGCTCTTACAGTCTTGCTATCCATTGGCACCTGTGTGATAATAGTTGTATAACTTGTATGATACGACCAAAACCGCTTAATCGTATCATAGAAGATCCCAATGGCAGATTTGTACTACAATGATTCTAGTTTAAAACAGCATAGACCAAATTGATATTTAATAATACAACTGGGTATAGATATTTGGATTAAATACATTTTACTCCCTTGCAATTTGTCACATGTGTCAGTTTCAGTTTGGTCTCTGTAATTTATAAAGTGTTACTTTAGTCCATTTAGTTTCTTAAGTGTGTCAAGTAAGTCTAATAAGTCCTTTAATGACAAATTGTCACTGAAAGTAAAAATTTTGTCACAAAAGTGTTTGTGGGACTAAAATAACACAATTATGAAACTGCAGGGACTAAAATGACACTTTCTACACAATATAGACCAAATTGAAGCAAAGAGCAAACTAAGATTTCGTAAAATGTAATTAAGCCTAGACATTTTGTTATTAGGCCCAATTCAAAGATCTGAAGAGAAAAGGGGGGTTAGGTTTACCAAGAAACCGAAGCTGATGGAGATGATGACGGTGGTGGCAATGGAGATCGCGGCGAGGTCGAGGCTGCTGAGGTGGCCGGCGAAGGACTGTATGATGACGGTCAATGAGAACATCGCCAGGCGGCTGAAGATGGAGGGGCCCGCGATTTGCCAAATCTTCTTAGATTCCAACCATGTCCGTCTGATCAAAAGTAGTCCAGAACTAGAGTCTGATTGTTCTTGTTCTTGTGATGAGGGTGAAGCTATGAAAGGTTCATTGGCTTCCTCTATCACACCCATTTGCGCTGAAATGGGATGTGAATGGTTAAGCTCAACGTACAAGTTGGAATAAAGTAGTGGAGTACTCTGTTTTCACTGGCTCCATGTTCAAAGGAACAAATGATTAAGGGAAATTATAATGTCAAAACAGTTTTCTTTCATGTCAGAGCAAATTTTAATACTTTTTTATTTGTAAAGGAAAAATCTGTTAGTAATGTCTAAAATCCGTTAGAAAATTGTGGACTGTTCTGGTATTAAAAAAAAAAACTGCTCTCACAATATAGGCAGCCATGATTAAGACTATTACAGGGCATAGGCCACGTTTGGCAAATGGAATTATTTTGCCATTTATATTTGTGATTTGCAAAATGTGACCAGTGTAAAAGACTCAAAGCAAATTAATGTTGGAGAAACTATTCAATGAGGTCGTCACACCACGTTAGATTTTAGAATTCATTTTAGGAATAATTGCATATCAATTCACCTTTTGTGTAAAATTTAGAAAGTTTATTACTTTTTTGAAAAAAATAAATTAATTAAGAGTTATCAAGATTTACACGATGTCGGTTGGGGAACAACTCGTTGTAAAGAGCAACTATTCACAACATTGGATAGCAACTCTGCACAAAGTCGAGAGCAACTCATTGCAACGTTAAGAGTACTCTCCACAATATTTTGGTGCAAATTTACAGAGTAAAAAAATAAAGCATATTGAAACACAATTCAACTCTTCAAATGTTTTTTATTTTTATTTTTTAATTTCTTTATGACTTTTTATTTTTTATAATTATTATTGATATTTTTTTGAAGAAAAAAAACTTCAGTACTTTTCATTTAGTATATTTTGTGTTGTTTCCCTCACATAAACAATAAAAATTGTTTGGTCAAACTTTAATTTCACAATATTTTTATTGTTCATGTGATGAGAACAACACAAAATATACTGAAAATTGTATCCTTTTTTAAAGAAAAAAAATTCAAAAAGAAAAATAGAAATTTGGTATTAAATACCAAACTAAGAGAATTATTTGGTTATAAGACACAAGAGAAAAAATTTTGGGGACAAGGACATGTTTGGTGGAAGTTGTTGGGGACAAACTCAACTACTTCTAGTTGTGACCAATATACCCTTTTCATTCACTTCCAATTAGAGAGAGAAAACACAATCACAGAGAGAGAGAGAGAGAGAGAGAGAGAGAGAGAGAGAGAGAGAAAATACGATCAGAGACGATCACCATCGCCTTCGACGATGATCGCCGGCCAACACCATCATCGATCGCTATCACCACCATCGCAGTTGTCGTCACCACCACCACCAATATTGCCATCGCATCTCCACCACTACCATCGCTATTGACGTCTCCACCACCACTATCGCTGATGATCGTCATCACCGTCACCATCACGACCACTACCGCAAGATTTAAGATCTAGATCTAGATTCAAGCTCTGCGATGCCTTCTTCTTCTTCTTCTTCTTCTTCTTCTTCTTCTTCTTCTGCACTTCTCCCTCTCTCTCTCTCTCTCTCTCTCTCTCTCTCTCTCTCTCTCTCTCGGTCTCTTAGTTTTTTTTAAGACCAACCTTGAGAAATTGTAACACAAAAACGTCTGATAAATTTATCAAAAATAATTTGAGAAATTTATCAAACTTTTTTTTACAGAGGTAACGGAGATGCTGTAGTGTTGCCCCTAATCTGGATGTTTGTTGTTTGGTTATGAAGAGATTAATCAGGTGAGGTCGTGGTTCTTCTTCTTCTGCACTCCTCTCTCTCTCTCTCTCTCTCTCTCTCTCACTGTCTCTTAGTTTTTTTTTTTCAAGACCAGACTTGAGAAATTTAGTACAAAAAAGTTTGATAAATTTCTCAAAAAAAGTTTGAGAAATTTCTCAAAATTTTTTTGAGGAATTTATCAAACTTTTGTGATAGAGCCATAGAGGTGATGGAGATGCAGTGGTGTTGCCCCCAATCTGGATGTTTGTAGCTTGGTTGTGAAGAAATTAATCAGGTGAGGTCGTGGTGGAGGTCGTCTGCATTTATGGTGGTGATCGCAGGAGGTCAGTAGGGGTAGTGGTTGTGGTCATTGGAAAGATCAAACAAAGTAGTGTTCGTGATCGTCGGAGGTCAGGTGAGGTCGCCGGAGGTCAGACGAGGTCATGGCGGCGGTTGCCAGAGGTGATGGTGGTGTTGCTTATGTGTTTGTCACTATTGTGTAAAATCTTAGGGATATTTGTGTCAAAGTAGCAAGGTATAGACGTAATACTACAACCTTTTTCTAACTGGACTAAAACCATAATATTTCTCTTAATTTGGATTAACTCCTAGTTGTCCCAAAGAAAAATAAGAAATAAAAGGAGTACTAGACTAACTTCAAAATTTGTCACATAACGTTAACTGAAACTTAATAATCCCTTTGCTTTATGCCCCTAAAAGTAAGGGACACACGACCCACATGATTAGGGCTTCATACCACATAAGCATAATGATATGGCGTGGAGGCCTCATTCAAAATGGGCATATTATGTATCGAATTTGGTTTGTGCACTAGAAATATTTGGCATGGAAGTTTGGACTATTCTCTGTTTAGGCTGGGCTGGTCTAAGTTTTGTTTTAGGAATTGGGCAAAATTATAGACCCAATAATGAAGTAACGAACCTCATAGTTCAGAATTGGATTCCATTCAAACAAAGTTTTTGGCATGTTTATTGAAGTTTTGGCCAAAATAGAACTAAATTTGAAACAAATTCTCATTTTAGTACTCTTGGGGAAAATTATCCCGTTATAATTCTTTTTCGCCAATGTCACCTTGGGGAGAATTAGACCAAGATGTGACTGAATAAATCTATATATGGTATAAAGTATAAACATACGGTTGATAAAACGATGTCAGCAGATTAGAATATAAATCTATAAGGTTAATGCTAATGTCAAAGCAAAATTGCTAATGTCAAAGTAGGAAGTATCGCGAATATCAACATTTATTTTTTATCGCTAAAACTTTTTAGCGACACTATCTATTTTGACATTAGCATTTCCCATCTATAATTGAACATCAAAAAGAGAACGATCATCATCATCCCAGGAAGATATATAAGTGCCACCAGAGCTGCAGAGCATAGATGAGTTATGTTTCTTTATGTTCTCTTTTTCAATTTTTTGTATTTTGGTTTTGATTCGTGTTTAGAAATTAGATGCTTTGTGTTTTGTAAGAGATTTTAACTCAGGCATTTTTTTAACAATATGTATCTAGGGTTTTATGTTGAAAGACTTATGCTTACAATAATGACATGCTTTCCAAATTTTAACCCCCCAAAAAAATGCTTTCCAAATTTGGGTCTGAATTGGCTTAATAGTTGTATCGTATACTGTGACAGTGATCAGTGATATCACCTGCAATGCAATATGGTATAACTAAAATTTAAAATTGAGAAACATAGCATTACTCCTATTTAAGGGTATCCCCTAGGGCAGAGGTAGGAATTTACTTTTAAGGGGGGCTGAGGAAGCTATATTAGGATTCGAAGGCAGCACCCCTGGAAAAAAAATTAGGGCCTATTTATACAAATTTGATAATAAGATATGGCGTCAAATTTGGTCTATTTAAGAATAAGATTATCTTTTGGGGTAATATTTATACATTTTGGGGTCTACTTATCAACAAGGTATGGTGTCAAATTGGGTTTGGAACACTTAATTTGGATGGGCTAGACTACATTTGGGCAAAAATATCACATGTACTAAAAAAAGATTTCTTCCAAATTGGGCTAAAATATCACATGAAATAAAAAAAATCCAAACAGAAGGGGGGTGGGGGTATAGCCCACCCCAGCCCTCATTTGCTTCCACCATTGCGTATCCCAAATGTGGCAGTAGAACCATCTTCAATACTAGTTAGGCCAATATAACTCCCTACAAAGGCTACAATCAAAATCGTGTAGATCCATTGTCACATGCATTAAAAATACTATTTGGGATATGAAACTTGAGAAGCACAAATTTACTCTAGTATATAAAGGTTGGGGATGCTCGCGCCTAGGGGTGTACATCGGTCGGTTTTGAGGCAAAATCTCAACCGAACCGGAGCTATCGGTTTCCCTGTCTAGCAGTCTGAAACTGACCAATTGATGGTCGGTTTCATTCGGTTTCGGGGCATCGGTTTCGGGGTCGGTTTCGGGGCGTACATAGCTAATTGTTCAAAAAATATGAACTTGAACTTCCCAGATTTTTTATTTCTAGAAAAAAAAAAAAAAGAAAAAAGAAGGAAGAAACTTCCCAAAATTAAAGAACAGATGTACACACACAAATCAACACACACATTCACAAAATCAAACTGTACATGCACAAAATCAAAGTACCTGGGCGAGTAAGAGATGCAATTAAGAACTTGTAGTTTTGAGATGAGAATCGCGACGACAACGGGAGCGAGAATCGCAACGGTAATGGGCGTGAGCTGCTAGGGAGAGATCCAGAGATCTTATGTGCGTTGAGATCGAGAGATCGAGCTAGTGAGAGAGTGAAAGGCCAAAGAAAGAGAGTTCTCAAACATTTGTCTAATTTCTTAAACATTTGGCTGATTTTAGAGAGTGTGAAAGGCCATAGATGTTAGAGAGAGAGAGAGAGAGAGAGAGAGAGAGAGAGAGAGATGGGGGTTGAAGATGTTGCATGATTGTTGAAGTCTTTGACGCAACTAAGGTTTTCTCTGAGAAAAGAGATGGTCTCTTTAGTCTCTTGGGTTTTCTTAGTCTTTAGGTTAGAATGAATATATGTATAAAGTGTATATACAAACACAAATAGTAAGATTGTATAAAGTGTACAAATAGTGTTGGTTGGTTTCGGTCGGTCTCGGTTTTGAACTTTAATAAACCGGCAACCGACCGAACTTCAAATTTTTTTTTAATACCCCAAACCGAGAACTGACCAAAGTAGATTTAAACCGACCAAAATCGATCGGTTCGGTCGGTGTCGATCGGGCGGTTCGGTTGGTCGGTTTGTTTGTTCAGCCCTACTCGCGCCACAAATATTGCTCATAAGAAACCAAGTGAATGAAAAGGCAAGCGATTATCCCTTTTTTGTTGTTTGCTGAGAGAAAGGCAAGTGATTGATTGAGTAGAAAATATAGTGCAGTACTGAAAGGTTAGCAGGAAAAAAAATGATACCATTAATTTAAGTTAATTGAACAAGATTTATCATCTTGTAGTCCAAATGTGAATTTGAAGTATAACACTCTATTCGTGTTATTCTTCTAGTAGTCTTTATATATATATATATATATATATTATTACATGGAGAGGGGAAGGTTCGAACATAGACTCTAGATACACAGGAGAACACTAAATGCCCGCCCCTTTGCCACTTGGGTTATGCGTCCTTGTTTAATAGTCTATTGAACACATTAATCCTCAATTAATTGCTAAACTAGGCTAGCAAAGGCTAAAAAATAGCTACAATAACACTGCCGTATAAAACACGAGTTCCATTCATTGTCATGGGTGCTTACATACCCTACTTCTCCTTACCAAACTTTAGGAAACCACCAAATAAGGAATCAAATCATAATTAGGAAGTAATTTCACTAATGGAATTTTAGGCACAATCCTTGTAATACCCTGTATTTTTGTAATATATTATATGAATGAGACCTTGTGATGCTTCATTACTTGTATGCGTTTTCCCTTACCCTTGGTATAAATTGGATACCAATCAATTAGTAAGAATACCAATCGATTGCCAATACCAATCGATTGACACTTTTATCAATCGATTGGAGCATTAACACCAAATACCAATCGATTGACATTTATACCAATCGATTGGAATCAGCTAGGCAGATTCTCTTGCTTTGGCTGGGGTTTGTCTACGTGAACACCCAATTCTCTATATATTCTAGCCCATTTTGGGCATATTTCTGTTTCCAGAAATCAGAGAGAGTGAGAGGGAGTGTTTGTGTATGTTTTAATATATATACACTCTTATATATATACACACACACACATATATTCATACACTCACACATACACACCCGGATAAAAGAAGAAGAAGAGAAGAAGACCAGAAAGAAGAAAGAGAGAGAAGGAGAAAGAGAAGAGAAGACAGAGACTGATAGAGAAGAGAGAGAAGAGGCCATTGAAGCTCTAAGCTTCAATACACATTCCCAAACACCCCCTTGTGATCTAAGGTGAGTTTAAACTTACCTGGTAGCTTAAACATGGATGTTAAGACATGTTTGAATGGATAGAAGGAATTGAAATCATGTATTTTTTCGTTTTATATTGCTGGACTGTCTTCACTGTGAAGAAGACGAAGTTGATGTTGTCAAAATCAAGTTCTTATTTAACCCTATTAAAACGTAGTACAATGGAAATATGGTGTCGAGTCCACATGGATTGATACAAGAACAACGTTTGGGAAGTTTAGAAACTAATTATAATGCTAAAAAGAAAGATGTAAGAAAAGATGATGACAAGGAATAAAAATGACTTTGCGTCTTGCGTCTTTTTGTTTGGTTTTTGGAGGAGAAAAGATAAATAAATACTAATCTAAAAAGCAATAGGTTGGGATAATTCCTCCCATCTTGGGTCACAATAAGATGAAATGGACTAGTGTTTCAAGCACATTCTAAGGTAACATTTCATTGTGGCATATTATTAAACACAAGGAGTGCATCTATGTGAAAGATGAAGGAAGTTTTGAGATTTCCATAGAAACGGATTTGAAGCTAACGTTTGACTATCAAGGATGCATGATATACAAGATGAAGCCTCTATGGTTTCTAATCCGAATGATTTGTCCACCCTACACTAACTAATCTACTTGGTGGACAAATCACCTATGAAGCCTTCAAAAGATAGTATTTAAAACCCAAGAGTTTGAACAATCAAAGATGCTTGACATCAAAGATGAAGACCCCAAGTTATGAATCCCACACACAACATTTATCAAACACATGGAGTGCAAAACACAAGGTTACATAATATTCCATATGAAATACATAGGGTAGGATTCAAAGTCTAAGTTATAACAATCAAAAATGCAATACAAAGAAGATGAAGCCCCTAGTTTTGAATCCTACACAAATGAACCCTAGAAATGCTACAACACTAAATCCAAGAGTTCATGATCCACAACCTAAGTAAATCTAACTAATAATAGAAAGCATAGCAATATCATCAAAAGAGAAGAGATAGAAAACATACCTAGCCATTAAAACTTCAATTCAAGCTTCAAGTTTATACAAATGAAGAAGAAATGGAAGGGAACCCAAGTGGGTTCCCAAAAATGAGAGAAGAAGAAGAATGTTGGGAGAAAAACACAAGATATCATATATCTCTACAAAAACCCTATCTCTTTCTATTTATACAACCCACACTCAATGGCAAACTTGTAAATACAAAAGGGTCAAAATGTCGGATCGAACCGCTATTCCAAAACGCAAGCAGAATCTTCGTCCAAAATCGTGGATCGATCCGCGTGTAAAAGCCGGATTGATCCGACTTTGCGAGAAGACGTCTCCAGGTTCTGGGGAAGCAGCGGATCGATCCGCCTTTGTGCCCGGATCGATCCGGTCTTGCTGAATGGTGATTATTGCCCTTTCTATGAGGTGAGAACCAAAATACTTAGTTCCAACATCAACCAAGCTCCTAAAATCTACAAGAAAGATATTTTATTAATAAAAAGTGAACAACAACAAGAACAACAAAAGTACAATTTATCCATTAAATCTTTCAGCATAAGTGATAATTCGTGTCCAATAAGGGTAAAATCATGAAGTTAAAAATACAATATTAGACACGAATCACACCCCCCAACTAGCATGTTGATAGTCTCTTAGCAACAAAGCTAAATACCAAGAGATTTTAGAATAACCTTGCACAATAATTTATTTAAAATGAAAGATAAACCATTTTCGTGGGGAACACGATTGCATTGAGCATATGCAACAAGCCGTTAAACCTCTAGGTTACCCGTAGAGGCGGAGTGTTGTCTCCGGAGGGTTCTTGGAATGATACCCACAAACATTTTGTTTCCTCATGATAGTTGCCCACTATCTGACGCCGACACTCAATATAGTCCCAAGAATTTTCAACAGATTTTAGCACATGACACGCAAATCCAAAAAGTTCTCAAACTATCAAGATTTTAGATAAACTTCATTAAGCTCAATCTTGGATGCGTGTGTGGTGTGAAGTGCATAACTACAACTATCAAGATGGCAATGCTTTCATAATCTGAATTTCATTTAAAAGGCGTTTCAACTCAATTCTCACCGGTATTACACTCTAAAAATGAATCATTTGGAATGGTTAATACACCCGGGGCATGCGGGCAAAAAGAGTAATGAAAATGGATACTAAAGCCACGTACATGCCAATGATGAAAAATGTAAGCGTGAAAAACGAGTAAAAATTAATCTCATTAAAGATACCATCCACCAAAGGATGTGAAACATCTATAACTACTTGTCATGATAGTTTCAAACTCCGAATCACAAAAATTGAGAATCAACTAGGACCTTGAGGGAGTCGCAAAGCGGGAAAATGTTATGAGGTGAAGGACAAAGGGAAATAAAATGAGATGTTTGGGTACAAACTTGGGATTTATTGGATTGCATGGATACAAACGACTACAAGAGATGAATCATCCATAAATATTTCTTTGAAGCTCAAAAAGAGAAGTACAATTGACTATGAATCTCTTTTTCTTTTTCTTTTTCTTTGTTTACATAATTTTTTTTAGAACTTCTTTTCTTTTCTTTTTCTTTGCACTCTCACAACGTGATGATTCAATCTCTTTTAAAACTTTACAAACACGATCTCATGCCAAGATATCCCAAAAATGTAATTCAAACGCGGATATAGAAGATGTATGGTTAAGTGAATGAAGGGTATATGTGGTTGAGGGTAGAAATGGTGAAAAGATCCTAAAATCATTTCCTCGGACAACGAGATTCTTTGTTCTCCACTACAATGACAAGCAAACAAGAATTTTACATTAATCCACCAAAGAATTCCTCTAATGAACAATCAAAGCAAGAAGATGAGATTATCTACGACTTTTGTATATTTTTCAAAAAGAGAGAATTGAAGTATGTAATGCTCAACAATGGAGAAAAGGATCTAAAGCTCACAAGGGTAAGGTCTCCACAAATGTTTTAAACGATTTTCGGGTAACAATTGCATTAAACATTATCTTAACATAAGTAGTCATACAACGTGCTCGATAATCCAAGATTTAAACTTCATGAAATTTACCATAATCAAGATAGTTATAGAACTAATGGGATTCAACAAGTGACTCATACCAATATCGAAAGAAAAATCAAGACAAGTGTCATCGCTCGGCATTAGAATGGGGCAACTATACTAAAATCCTTAGAAACTCTTTTTGTTTTTAATCATCTTTTCTTTTATTAACAAACAAAACATGCTTGTAGAGTTAATGACAAGAAGAAAATGGAACATCAACATGATGGGTGAATATCCCACACCCCCCAACTAGAACCTTGCATTGTCCCTAATGCAAATGGTTCGAAACAAGGACAAAAAATGAGTAGGGATAGAGTGATATCACCTACAAAAGGAGCGATCCCCAATGAGCACAAAAATGATGTTCCTGCACATGAATCACTACCAAGCACATCAAGCAAATAAAAAGAAGAAAACAAAAAATAAAAAACCAAACCACAAAAGAAATGAAGATGGAATGACTAGGAAATGATACGGATGAATTTGAATGTTAGAATGTAGATTCTACCACTAGTCCAACATGCAAAAGAGATATAACATTCCTTTAAAAGAAGTATTCTAGAAAGTTTGGCAAAACAATCAAACTTTGCATTACTATACTATGGCTCTACTTTGATTAACATGATTTGCCCACCCTACAACTAAATTACATTAACTAAACTAAGTTAACTAAACTACATGGTGGAATACATCACATTCTCTTGGTATGAGTCAAGCATATTAGCACAAAGCATAATTATCACAATAACAAATAAGTGGTAAATTACTACACTATGCAACACCTTTGATTAGAATGACACATCCACCCTACATTAACTAAGCTACATGGTACACAAATCAGCTTCTCTTAGAATGACTCATTTGCAATAATACACCACTTCTATTAAGCCCAACTATGTAAAAAATCACAAAAATCAATTACATATGCTAAAATTTTAAAGAACAACCAAAGGAGATACTAGTACCTTCCCCCATGCGAGACCAATGTGTCATCAACATCCTAGATGGAGGTTAGCTCTTCAAGAGTAGCTAATCCTTCAAAACAAAGACAAAATAAAAAAGATCAAATGCAAAAGTGCATATAATTAGAAACTAAACAACGTAACGTTGTCGCCAATCCCCGGCAACGGCGCCATTTTGATGTTGTCAAAATCAAGTTCTTATTTAACCCTATTAAAACGTAGTACAATGGAAATAGGGTGTCGAGTCCACATGGATTGATACAAGAACAACGTTTGGGAAGTTTAGAAACTAATTATAATGCTAAAAAGAAAGAAGTAGGAAAAGGTGATGAAAAGGAATAAAAATGGCTTTGCGTCTTGCGACTTTTTGTTTGGTTTTTGGAGGAGAAAAGAATAAATAAATACTAATCTAAAAAGCAATAGGTTGGGATCATTCCCCCCATCTTGGGTCACAACAAGATGAAATGGACTAGTGTTTCAAGCACATTCTAAGGTAACACTTCATTGTGGCATATTATCAAACACAAGGAGTGCATCTATGTGAAAGATGAAGGAAGCTTTGAAATTTCCATAGAAACGAATTTGAAGCTAACGTTTGACTATCAAGGATGCATGACATACAAGATGAAGCCTCTATGATTTCTAATCGGAATGATTTGTCCAACCTACACTAACTAATCTACTTGGTGGACAAATCACTTATGAAGCCTTCAAAAGATAGTATTTAAAACCCAAGAGTTTGAACAATCAAAGATGCTTGACATCAAAGATGAAGACCCCAAGTTATGAATCCCACACACAACATTTATCAAACACATGGAGTGCAAAACACAAGGTTATATAATATTCCATGTGAAATACATAGGGGGATTCAAAGTCTAAGTTATGACAATAAAAAATGCAATACAAAGAAGATGAAGCCCCTAGTTTTGAATCCTACACAAATGAACCCTAGAAATGCTACAACACTAAATCCAAGAGTTCATGATCCACAACCTAAGTAAATCTAACTAATAATAGAAAGCATAGCAATATCATCAAAAGAGAAGAGATAGAAAATATACCTAGCCATTAAAACTTCAATCCAAGCTTCAAGTTTATACAAATGAAGAAGAAATGGAAGGGAACCCAAGTGGGTTCCCAAAAATGAGAGAAGAAGAAGAATGTTGGGAGAAAAACACAAGATATCATATATCTCTACAAAAACCCTATCTCTTTCTATTTATACAACCCACACTCAATGGCAAACTTGTAAATACAAAAGGGGGAAAAACTGCAGGGGCGGATCAATCCCAGGCAAAATGCCGGATCGATCCGCTATTCTAAAACGCAAGCAGAATCTTTGTCCAAAATCGTGGATCGATCCGCGTGTAAAAGCTGGATCGATCCGACTTTGCAAGAAGACGTCTCCAGGTCCTGGGGAAGCAGCGGATCGATCCGCCTTTGTGCCTAGATCGATCCGGTCTTGCTGAATGGTGATTATTGCCCTTTTTATGAGGTGAGAACCACTACAAGAAAAAATGCTATTTATGTCACTTTTTAAATTGTATTTATGTCACTTTTATTTCGAGTGACATAATTATTTCTCGTTTGAGCTTTTTATGTCACTTTTTAAGTTTTTATGTCAGTTTTTAAAAAAAGTGACATAAATAAGAAAGTATTTATGTCACTTTTAAAAAAGTGACATAAATACTTTATTATTTATGTCACTTTTTTTAAAAACCGACATAAATAATAGCGTATTTATGTCACTTTTTAAAAACTGACATAAATAAAAATGCGGTGGCAATTTTGTAAATAAAATGAATAATTATTATGTCACTCTACTAAAAAGTGACATAAATATATTTCAATTTTATGTTGATTTCTAGAAAAAGTGACATAAAAGATTTCGAGCGACATAAAAGCTCTTTGGCGGGTTAAAAACCAATGCAGGTTAAATTTTTTTTATTCCCTCCCAAACCCTCTAGCACTTCATTCCCAAACCCTTAATTTTTTCATTCCCAAACCTCTCCACTCTATCAGTCGCACCTCTCCCTCCACCACCACACAGCCGCCTGCTCCACTCCGCCACCGCCGCCTCCTCCTCCTCCTCCTCCTCCTCCTCCTCCTTGTACCTCTCTCTCTCTCTCTCTCTCTCTCTCTCTCTCTGTCCTTGGAATCCTCGATCTGAAGAATCTAGCAACGATCGTAAGTATGGGTTTAATGGTGATTCGATTCATTTCTTCTATCACAGGTGATTTTTGCAAACCTAAAAAATATTTTCGAGTTCAGAATGTGTGTGTGTGTGTGCGTGTACAGATCTGTGCACAGAGTGTGTGCGTGTGAGAGAGAGCAGATCTGTGCAACAGTGTGTGTGTGTGTGTGTGTGGAGTTGTTTAAGACCACTCAAACTTTATGAGGTTTCGAATCTCTATAGAATCTTCAAATATTTGTTTTTTCCTGTGGATCGCAATGTGCTATTTGAGTGGTTTTATGAATTTTTACACGATTTGTGTTTTTGGAATGTGCATAGTGATGTTTTGAAACCCTAATTTGCAGGTGGTTGTTATTTCATATGTCCATCAAGAGAAGAAGCAGACAAGGCAGTGGATACGTATCAAAATAAGAGGACTCTTCTTGGGGTTAACGTTAGTTGCATTGAGTATACACCTTTGTGGCATAAAAATTTTTATAGTAATACACCTTTGTGGCATAAAAAATTTGGCATCTAAATCGCATAGACGTAGCTCCAAATTTAGCGAAAAGAATTGCTCTTGCTGCCTGAGTTTTAATTTTTTTTTTTGATATCCTCTTGCAACGAAGACATGGAATCAAGAAACTCATTCATAAGAAGGCCAATTTTGAGGCTTCAGATTGCACCCAACCTATAAACCTACACTATTATCTGAATCTTGTTTTCATCCACTGCTATGATTTATGAGTGGTGGAAATAATGATGAACTGCTTGGATTACCATTTTCACATTTAACTTTCTCTGGTTAAGCTGGCCACCCTTTTCACTTCAAGTTCTGCTTTGGTGCCACTGATTAATAAGAAAACCGGGCCTGAGGATTGTATGTTCATGTATTTGCAGGAAGCGAAACAAGCATTAGAACTGATGGGTAGGTGGGAAATGATTGATGTGTGCTATGCATTGGAACTTCTATCTCCTCTTTTTGAAAGTGAAGAGGTTAGTTTTACACAAGCATTTGTGTTTCTAATGTGATGACGTACTGTAGTGACATTTTGTTAGAAGTAGATATAATTACATGTATTATTGTAGTTGTGAAACATGGTTTAGCGGGGTTGTGAGTTAACCGCAACAAAGGGTTGTTTCTATCTCCTCTAAATGGCTTGTTAAACCTAGTTAATCATTTTCGTAGTAAGATGACGTGCATTTTGAATCATAGTTTCTTGTGATATTTTGAAGTTCATGAATGGGAAAAGCATCTGTTAATGCTGGTGTTGACAGTGCAATCACTTTTCTTTTCAAATCATTTGTGCCAAGTCACTTTCTGAGTTCTAGTTTTTTTTTAAAGTAGTACACCTGACACTCCGGGTGTTGCTGCAAAGAATCTCTTTAACATTCCGGGGCTTTCATAATCAGCCGCCATTTTAGCTTTAAAATGAATTCAGCAACCAGACTTTTAGTGATTTTCTTTTAGAGTCCAAGTCTTGCAAACCACGTTGATATCTCTAGCTACTGTTATAATGTTTAGAGCAATGGCTTTGTTGATCAAGGAAATGAATAGCTCAGATGTCAAAGTAGTACACCTGTCTCTAGCTATTGTTTGGTAAATTGTACCTTACTTAATGATGCCATCTGAAAGTGTCCTTGAACGTTGCAGCACAGCGAAATATTGAGTTGGCTAGCTTTCTCCGGTTGTATGTTGTAGTGAAACTTCATGATCCACAATATACTAAACGCTTATGCTTGTCTATTTGTTTAGTCGTTAGCTACTTGGAGATTATATCTGTGGTTTCTTAGAAGTTTAATGATGCTTAATCAATCTTTTGAAAGGTTTATATGGCGTCCATGTTTGAGAATTAGTACAAGTTACGTGCTCGATCAGGAAACAAAGTACAG
This sequence comes from Hydrangea macrophylla, assembly GCA_033977485.1. NCBI lineage: Eukaryota > Viridiplantae > Streptophyta > Magnoliopsida > Cornales > Hydrangeaceae > Hydrangea > Hydrangea macrophylla. Next base: position 76,416,751 of record CM066993.1, read on the forward strand.
GAGGCAAGTATTTCAAAATCTTATTTAGAACATTAATGCCTTTTCTTCTTGATTGCAAATCTTAATTAGTTGTCAGTTTTGATAATTTAACCTGCTCTGATGAAGTCATCCTGTTAGTTTGAGAAAGTTACAATCACAATGCTGGTTTGTGTCATTATATTGAAGGCCATTCATGATGCTGCACTAAGAACATTTTTAGAATGCCTAAACTTTCAACTTTTCCCTTTTTAGAAACAACATTGAGTGGGCAGTTTCTTATGTGACACCGTATATGGAGCTATTTATGATTTCATTTAAGTTACAATTTTTTGAGCCTGCATTAGAGTTAGTAGAGAGCTTAACAAAACTATAGGTAATTTTGAGTATTTGTAGCCACACTTCTAAAGGAATTGCACCCATCGTATGGGTGACAGTCGACTCTAATCAAGGGATGTCTCCGTTATATATCGAGGGTTGAAACTGTAAACCGCTTAACCAAACCCCACGAAACCTTACTCACACCTCAAACATGCAAAAAGAAACTTCCAAACATAGTTTTAATCTTTTATTATTTTATATGTACAACTGATTAATGAAATTTTTTTCTTTTTTGTAGGTACAAGGTTTCACATTTTGATGGAAAGTTCTAACATGCAAGTGAACCTCTTTTTTTGTTGGGCTAAAATTTTTTTTTGTTGCTTTCATAGTTTTGTTATAGTACTTTTTGATGAATATGTAATATGTATATGTTATTAGTTTAGCACTTGACTCGGAATGATTGTATATTTTTTTTGTTCATCCCAATTAATTGGTTGATATTGAGATGAATCGATGAAATTTAGTAGTTGAAATAGATTATTGAGTTGGATTTAATTTTGTACAGGGTGGTATTGTATATATGTACAGGGTGGTTATATTGTTTTACAGGGTGGTATTTATGTCACTTTTATAAAGTATTTTTATGTCACTTTTAAAGTATTTATGTCACTTTTAAGTATTTATGTCACTTTTAAGACTTTGATGTAATAATTTTGTTTTGTATTTATGTCACTTTTTTACTTTTATGTCACTTTAGGTTAAAAGTGACATAAATAAAATTGTATTTATGTCACTTTTAAGTATTTATGTCACTTTTAAGACTTTGATGTAATAATTTTGTTTGTTATTTATGTCACTTTTTTACTTTTATATCACTTTAGGTTAAAAGTGACATAAATAATTATTTATGTCACTTTTTATTAACAAATGTGATGGTTTTATGAAACATTTATGTCACTTTTAAAACATTTATGTCGCCTCCATTTATGTCACTTTAAAAGTGACATAAATACCTATTTATGTCACTTTTTAAGTGACATAAAAAGCCTCCATTTATGTCACTTTTAAAACATTTATGTCGCCTCCATTTATGTCACTTTTTACTGGGAAAAAAAGTGACATAAATACCATTTTATGTCACTTTTTAAGTGACATAAAAAGCCTTTTTCCTTGTAGTGAACCAAAATACTTAGTTCCAACATCAACCAAGCTCCCAAAATCTACAAGAAAGAGATTTTATTAACAAAAAGTGAACAACAACAAGAACAACAAAAGTACAATTTATCCATTAATTCTCCCAGTATAAGTGATAATTCGTGTCCAATAATGGTAAAATCATGAAGTTAAGAATGCAATATTAGACACGAATCAGAAGTCCCAATCGATTGGACTTTTTCCAATCGATTGTTATCCCAATCGATTGACATTTATGGCAATCGATTGATATGTGATCCAATCGATTAAACTTTTTACCAATCGATTGATACTATTTTTTATACCAATCGATTGGACCCTTGTCCCAATCGATTGGAAGTTGCAGAATGTTGTTATTTTTGTTTAGTTTATATTATAACTGTTTAGTTGTTTATTTACTATTCAGTACTCCCAGTATGCTATATTGTTGTAATGCGGACGTAGTAATGAGTTAATGCGTTATAGGATCGTAGTAACGACGAGATTAACGGATAATGGTTGTGACGTTAGATAACGTAATAATTGTGAATCCTTTGAAGTTAAAATTCATTTCATTCAGAGTAGTCAGGCCACATTGGGATTGTCATGTATCGATGTTAGAGTTGGACTTAAGTAGGTTTGCTAGGATTCAAGAATCTTGCGTGGGCGGGCTTTGGTCGATCATATGTTCTTACAAGCGGTAGACAGATGAAGGTGTCTACGACTGCGGTGGACCGGACCATTTACCCTAAGATAGCCAGATGATCGAATCATATATTCTTAAAAGCGGTAGACAGACGAAGGTGTCTACGACTATAGTGGATAGTGATCACTAGTAGACGTCGCTAATTCGTGGCATAGAATGATGTACTGTTGCTTAAAGCGTTATATCCCTGTAGTGCGGTGAACTGGGCATATGTTCTTAAAAGCTGGGGATGGACTAACGGGATATCCACTACTGTGGTGGAGTGTGCATATGTTCTTAAAAGTGGTGGATGGAGCAATAGTGTATCCTTAAGAGTGAGCTACTGTCAAGCTGTTCCCCTATCATGATGAATTGTCGGTCTTAAAATGAGTAAGACGTTAGTAATCGGATCATCGGTTTGATTTAAGGAGTTACCCTCATTGAATCTTAATGGTTATCGTTTATAACTTGTTATAACTTCAATAGTTGATACCTTGTCAGTATCTAATTCACTCAGTTTTCATTAAGCTGGCGGCGTTTATGCCGCTGGACATTTCCATATTCCAGCGCACCCTGGTTATGACTATACAGGTGAAGGACCTGCAGGAGAGGACTACTATGCTAGTGACGATGTCTCGACGGAGTACTACCCTGAAGGAGGTCAGGCAGAAGAGGACTACTATGCCGAGGACTACCTTTATGCCAACTGAAGATTTGGCTAGACTGTAGTTTAATTATCCTTACTGCTTTCCAGACCTTTTATAATCTGGCATATGTTGCCTTAACATTTGTACTTCCACTGTGTTTTATTTTAATTCGAGACTCTGTTGTGTATTAGTTAGTAACCTCTTTTTTGACATTAAGTTATGTTTAACCAGAATTTAGATTTCATCCTTGTTATTTTTTAACTTATTGTTGCTTAGTACTGCGTGGTGTGGACAATCATGTGACTTCACCAGTCGCTGCCTTTGGACCCAAAAAGGAAATTTATTTTTCTCTATTTTTGCCGTTTCGGGGCGTGACAATCCTAACAATCTTCACCTTGCCTCAAATTCATTCCCATCAGTCCTCAGTCTTCCTCTTGTAATCTTCATATTAATCAAGGTGATCGCCTTTGCACGTGGACGTAGGCATTGTTGGGCTGAACCACATTGAAATCTTGTTGCGTTGGTTTACTTGATTTTTCTTTTATAGTTGTGTCATTCTTGTTCTATTTATCTCCATCTTTGTAGTATGATTTTCTTGTTGTAATTATGGGCCCATTCCCAACAAGTGGTATCAGAGCTCGATTGAGAATCCATGGCAGTTGGAGATAGTTCGCTTGGGGATATGCGAATGACAATAGAAAAGTTTGATGGCAAGAAGAATTTCAGCATGTGGCAAGTGCGTATCAAGGACGCCTTGGTGCAACAAGATATAAAGGATGCATTGTGCGGTGAAGATAACAAGCTAGAAGGGATGGCCGACAAGATGTGGAAGAGGATTAACTCTAAAGCCGTCAGCACCATGCGGCTTAGTTTGGTGGACGATATGGTGTACGATGTCATGGGAGAGACCTCCACAAAAGCTTTGTGGGAAAAGCTTGAGGATCTCTATTTGGGGAAGAACTCCACCAACCATCTTATGTTGAAACAAGAGTTGTACTCCTTTAGACGAAAAGAAGGAGTTGATCTTCAAGCCCATATAGGTGATTTTAACAAGTTATTGTGCGAGTTATCCAACATTGGTTTCAAACTACACGACGAGGACAAAGCTATCATTCTCTTAACGTTGGTAAAATCTACCCATAATTAATTATTCAATACATTGTTGTATGGGAGAGATACCATAACGGTGGAACAGGTGAAGAAAGATCTATTCTCTAGTGAGAAGATGAATAATAAAGAGGAAAAGTTAGAAGATGCACAAGCACTTGTTACACAAGAGAGGCCAAGGCAAGGGAAGAAGAACTCTAGTGGAGGCGGTAGTGGAGAAGCATGACATAGAACTCCTATGAAGGATAAAAAGTGTTACTATTATGGAGAGAAGGGTCACTTTATGCGAGATTGCCCAACGAAAAAGGATAATAGTGGTGCTGATATAAACGTGTTGGAACATTCGGATGAACATGTCGTAGAAGTTATGACAATTACAGAGGAGGAGAAGAAAACCACGGATTGGGTTCTTGATTCAGCTTGTTTTGCTCACTTGTGTTCGTATGTAGATTGGTTCTTGTCCTAAAAACCGATGGAGGGAAAAGTCTATATGGTGAACAACACAGTTGGAGAAATCAAGGGTGTTGGAACCGTTCGAATCAAGACTTCAAATGAGTTGACAAGGTTTTTGACAGATGTGCTTCATGTTCCGGGTTTGAAGAAAAACATAATTTTCTTGGGAATGTTGGATTTCAAAGGATGTTCATTTGTCGCGAGGAAAGGCTTCATGAAGGTGAAGTGGGATTCTCGCATAATGTTCTTGGAAAAGAAGGTTGGAAATTTGTACGTTGTGTTGAGAAGTACAGATTTTGGAGATATCATGAAGAATAAGAGGGTGTGGAAGCCGGTGGGGAAATCTATTGAGGGAATAGATGATGATGCTCAAACAACTCCGGTGATGACAACTTCTACTCAAGGTGAAGACGACAACAATAGCAAAATGGTGCTCTGCGTTTCGTGTTTGATGACATTTGTGATCTTAAGTTCATGGGGGATGTGAACTTGAGTAATGGTGTAGCTGAATAGCTTGGGGGATGGTAAAGACGATGCACTATTGATGTGGAAGTTGAAGATTACAAGAGGAAGACTGAGGACTAATGGGAAGGAATTTGAGGCAAGGTGAAGATTGTTAAGATTGTGCCTAAAATTCCATTAGTGAAATTTTTTTCTAATTATGATTTGATTCCTTATTCGGTGGTTTCCTTGTCAAATAAGGATTCCTTTGATGGTGGAAGTTTCCTAGTTTATATAGGAATGTGTGTGTGAGTATTCCTTATTGTACAAGACTTACCATAGGGGTAAATCCTACTACAATTAGGATTAGGACTCTACAATCTATATAAATATAGGGCTTACTCAAGGGATTGATAAGATTGGTTGGAAATCTTCTACATACACAAGAGAGGGCTGCAAACTAGTGAGGGAGAGATTAGTTTCTAGCAATTGTGTGTGTCATATAACTTGGTTGGAGAGTTATACACGTGGGGTCTTGAGTGCTTGTAATCTTCATATTAATCGAGGTGATCGCCTTTGCACATGGACGTAGGCATTGTTGGGCCGAACCACATTGAAATCTTGTTGCGTTGGTTTGCTTGATATTTCTTTCGTGGTTGTGTCGTTCTTGTTTTATTTATCTCCATATTTGTGGGTATGATTTTTCTTGTTATGATTGTGGGTCCATTCCCAACAACTTGACGTGGCTAAGAAAGGATTAAAATGAGAAATTTTTTCTCAGAAGTATCAGAGTATGTGGGATTTTGTTAAGTTTAGTTCCACATTGACCAAAAACTCTGTTTATTGTCCAAAAAATATATGCACGCGTTGAGTTAATATTCCTACGTGGCTTCACCCAATTATCATAAGGCCCTATTCATCAATAGCAATTTTTTTTTCAAGCTTTCAATAGCAAATTTTAAGACATAAAGTACACCCATATAACCAAGTTCTTAGGGTAAGGGCGGTGTTAATTTCTCAAATTAGGAGAGATCCATGAAATTACGATATACCTTAGGGAGGTCAATGTAAGTTGCCCTAAATATTGGATATAAAATTTTGAAGGAAAAGAGAGAGAGAGAGAGAGAGAGAGAGAGAGAGAGAGAGAGAGTCAAATTTTGGTATCTCTAGCATGTCTCTGAATTTGAGAATTTTAGAGACATTTTAGAATGTCTTTGAGAATTTTTAGAGATATTGTGATTTCAGAGACAGGAAAACTTCATATTTTTAGAGAATGTCTATGAAAATTTGAAAGTGGCCCTAAAATTTTAGAGACATTTTGTGATTTCAAAGACATTTTTAGAGCATCACCTAACCAGACATTTTCATGCATCCGAAATCGAAGAATGTCTCTGAAATCCAACAATGTCTCTCAATTTTTAGAGAATTCTCTAAATTGTCTCTGAAATTTCAAAGACATTCTCCAGAATATTTCTAGAACCTTGGGATTTTTACAGTGATTTTTTAGAGAATTGAACAACCTAATAACATAAATGAAGAATAAAATAAATTTTCAGAGACATTTTTTAGAAGAAGGAGGAGGAGTATGTCTCTGAAACCCAACAATGTCTCTCAATTTTTAGAGGACTCACTGAAATATCTTTGAAATTTCAACGACATTCTCGAAAATGTCTGAAATTTCAGACATTTGGAAGAATTTTCTGGATTCTCATACTTCAAGCCACCAAAATCAACCAAAAAAAAAAAAAAAAAAGAGAGAGAGAGAGAGAGATAGAGAGAAGAAGCATCTAATACATACAAATCTCATTAAAACAACACATCTCTCAGAAAATTTTGAAGACATTTCAGAATGTCTCTGAATAATGTAGAGATATTTAGTGATTTCCGTCAAATTCGAAATCATCATCATCTTCAATCTTGTTCGAGTCCTCATTTGCTCTAAATTCGGTGTCTCAACTTAACTCTTTGTTAACTTCGGTTGTGATCTCTACAAATCCATTTGAAGAGTTGATGTTGATGTTGACGTTAGGGTGTCGTGCTCCTGCCTTTTGGAGCTGCTGTACCTCTCTGTCTTCTCCGATTTGGGTACTTTGCAAGCTAGAGGATGTGGTGGTGGTGGTGGAAGTGACAATGGCAGCCATGTAGTACTTAAGGCGATAATCGTGAAAAGAGAATGAGAGAAAAGATCAATGCGAATGAGGTCGCAGAGGCGGCGATGGAGGTGGAGGCGGTGGCGATCGGGATGAGGTGGTGGAAGCAGTGGCCATGGTGAACATTGAGAATATGATCACAAGAGAAAGAAATGGTGCGTTTGATAAACTGAAAATGAAGTACTAAAAATTAAGTGCTGAAGTTTAGTGCTGAAAATTTTAAGTGATTTGTATTTGCAATACTTAAAATAATATTATAAGAACCAAAATAGACTGCATTCAGTTATTATTTTCAGTAGAAAAATTTCACTTAGGGTGTGTTTGATAACTCAATTAAGTGGTGAAAATGAAAATTTTCAGCATTTAAATTTTTTCAGTGTGTTTGATAATGTATCACTTAATTGAAAAAGCAACCAAAAATCCAATGAAAACGTTAAGTGAAAATTTTCTGCTGAAAATAATCACTGAATGCAGTCTATTTTCGTTCTTGAAACATTGTTTTTAGTTTTGCTAATACAAATCACTTAAAAATTTTAGCACTTAAATTCAGCACTTAATTTTCAGTTTTATCAAACACACCCTTAATGTTTTTAATGGATTTTTGACTGTTTTTTCAATTAAGTGGCACATTATCAAATGTACTGAAAAAATTTAAGTGCTGAAAGTTTTCATTTTCAACACTTAACTGGATTATCAAACACATCCAAAATGAATGAGAAACATGAGTGACAGGTTAGTTTCTCATATATTTTGAGGCAGTTTGGTCATCATAGTAAAAAAATAAATGTATAAATGTAGGACCTTAATATATATATATATATATATATATATATATTAAAAACACTGGATCTTAGGAATTTAAAAACACAGGCTGGACTTTATTAGGGTTGACAAGTTGTAATACTAGAAAAAATTAGGTATAATACATTTACCTCCCCTTAAGCAATTAAAAATATATGAAATTCTTTCACGGTTCTAGAAATTACACTAACCTCCCTTCATATTGGGTTTGACTCGTTTGAGTAACATTAGCATTTCATTAGTGAAGTGTCAGTTACTCCATTTGTTTTTGGTTAAACATTTGAGTAAAGATTGAGGCATACCCAAAAATACAATTTTTGAGACACAACTCAAGAGATGTGTCTATATCTCTCATGTGATGTCACTGGACATGAGAGATATAGACATATCTTTTGGGTTGTGTCCCAAAAGTTGTGTCTTTGGGTGTGCCCCAAGTATTACCCTAAACATTTAAACTTTTTGAAAAAATAAATAAATAAAAAAAGAAAAGAAAAGAAAAAGAACTAGGATTGTCAAATTGACTACCTTACCCCTATTTTTTTTATTACATGGGGAGGGGAATTTCAAACATAGAACCTAAATACACATGAGGGCACAAAGTGCAAGCCCTTGTCACTTGGGCTATGAGTCATTGTGTACTACTTTACCCTTATTAACAAAAACTCTAGCTGAAATTAAATCATTTTGACTACGGATTATAGTGGGAAAAAAGAAAGAACATTTTGAAAAAAAAAAGGCTAAGTGCATTTTTCTTCCTCTACTATCAACACACCCCAACTAAGCTTAAAATTCACAAGTTTGAATTTTATTTATTATTTTGATGGGTCACAAGTTTGATTTTTTTTTTTTTTTGGATTTGATAGGGGTAAAGTAGTCAATTTACAAGTTTAACAAGAAAATTGGTTAGTTAACAGCATGCATCACTTAGGTTAGAAGATAGTTATAATATTATAAAGAGTAATGGTAGGTACACATAAATGTAACAAAGATTTCTAAATAAGAAATTTGCTGATGTGAAATACAAAAGCTCTTCTTTAATTATAAAATAAAAGAATTGAAAATTAAATTTCATTTCAAAAATACCATTCACATCTGCACATAAACAATTTAGGTGTCCTATATTGGAAAGAATTTTGGATGCAACCGTTATAAGGTGATGTGTTATCCCAAACCAATCACATCCCTTTATTAGTCGATCCATTTGTTCCTCATATTTTAAGAGGAATCTCATACCACATAAGCCAAATTGCTTTTCCATTAGTGGTGTGATAAATAATAGAGTGGTATACCCATTACAACTAATATTTACTCCCCAAATTAACTCGTGCACATAGCATTCTCCTACTATAAATTGAAAGCATTGTCATAAGTCATCGCTGCAACTTTCTTTATTTTCTCTCTTTTTTTTTTTCCTTTCTCATTACATTTTTTTTATACTATTCTCATTACATTTTTAAGATATCAATATCAATAGATGCCACAGAATTATTTTTTTCCTAATCAGGAATCATACCATTTGTTCCACAACTAGTCTTAATATTAAAGTAACAGCTTACAGAACATTTAAATTCCATTTCAATGATAAAAGTCATCGTGCTGTGGAATGGTATTAGCACGTGATCAGAGAAATTGGGTGGAAGGGTCAACGAAAGAGTAAAAATAAGAAAAAACAAAAAAACAAAAAATAAAAAACAAAAACAATTTCAAGGTTTGCTGAAGCAGTACTCTTTGGACTTCTCATATAAAACCTTCTCAGAAAAAATTCGAATACACTACACTTTAGCACGCAAAACTTATGTCATACCTCAAAGGGTATACACGCGTGTACGTAGGTATGGGCGTGTGTATACAGACATATATACATATTTTACACATACAGTGAGACTATTAAGCGAACAGGGTTGAGTGAACATACTTAATAAATATATTTTTTTTAGCCTAAAAGAACCCGCAGATCAGCGGAGCAGCCTGCACGTCTTTTAGGCTAAAAAACATGTTCACCGGCAGGGCCGGTCCCGAGTATTTGGAGGCCCGGGATGAGCTATTAAAAGGGAGGCCCTTATACGGGGGCTCGGGGGCGCCAAAGCGATTTTTTTGGGATCTACTTATACATAATTGGCAATTTTTTTTAGGATTTGCTAATAATAATTGGTCATTTTTTGGGGGTCTATGAGTCTATTTGTGAAACTTAAACATTGTATGATATTTTTCAAAATTCTAGAGAGGCCTATTTCTAAAACTCAATAAAATTTTACACTAAAAATATAGTTTTCAAAATTCTTGGGCCTTCACTTTTGAGTTTTATATACATGTGTATCAATATATATGTAGTTGATGACACTAAATTGGGCATTGGGAGATGTCTAAATATAAAATACTAAAATTCTCAACGTAAAAATCTAATTATTAAAATTTTACAGAAACCCTCAAAATTTTATGAACTTTAGTGGCCCGGGACGGTTGCCCCTTTGGCCCTCCCTTTGGGCCGGCCATGTTCACCGGGTATGTTCACTAACCCTTTTCACTTAAAAGTCTGATCGTTTATATGTATACACATAAATATACTTGTGCTTATCTACATTTCCATGACTCAATTAGGAATCCTCTCATATTTTTGAGATTTTTTTTTTTTTTTTTTTTGGGGGGGCTTTAAAATTGCAAGTTGAGATATGAAATGTTTGCGTGAAATTGTTTTACAATTTATCAGCAAATAAACTACCACCATTGTGTGATTTTTATTTGAAAGAAAAGAATCTTTGCACCATTCCCATTGGTGGAGCAATGTAAGTTAAATCAGTCAATAGCTTAAACTACTTCTCAGCAGATGCGTGTAATGTCATTTCATTACCGTGTTCATATGGTCTATGCACGCAGCTCATTCATTGGAAAATAATGGACTATACAATGAATATGTATATGGTGTATACAAAGCAAGGATGCATTCTCCCTCGGAAGTATATATGCCGACCATCCGCCTAGAAAAAAAACAAAAAAAACAAAAAAATTGTTCATTTATAGTTTGGATACTAATACTATTTATATATATATATATACATGCTTTAAGTATATAGGCTCACTCCCTAATTTTTTAAAAATTATAAACCTTATATTCCTAATAGATTCTTGGATCCACCATTGTTTACAAACAATTTGGCTCAACAAGCCATAGCAAACATGTTTGATAAGAGCTCAAATCGTATTTGTTCGCTTTAATAAACGAGTCAAGCTCAAGCCTGAATTGTAGGCTCGCTTAATAAACAAGTCAGCCAAGCTCAAGCATAAATGATTAGTTCCGCTCGATAGACCACGTGAAATGTTTATCGAGCACGTGAAATGTTCAGGTAACGTTTGTAAGTAAGCTTGTCAAAAAAGCTAGCCATTGTGCATACTTGTTTAAGTGCTTTTACATTGACTTAATGAGCATGTTTGCCTATGCTTACGCTTGTGCGATTTTGATCGTGATTAGTAAAACTGCTAAAAAGTAGAACTGTTAATTATGGCTTGGGTGTTTGTTTATATATGTAGTGTAACTGATCATATATAGAGAGAATCGTGAAAAACACCCCACCCCCACCTCTATTGTGGATTTCAGTAACCAAACTCCTAGAAATTGCGTTTGACGCCCAAATCTGCATGTGATTATTATACCCCTAAAATCGCAGAGATAAATACGCCCAATGTCTACATACACACATAAAATAGTTTTAGATGAGAACCCATGAGCTTGACTCGTGTTTATATACGAGACAAGATTAAGCCTAGCTATAAAAGGCTATTGAGCATACTACAGTTTATACGAGTCAAGCTCAAATATGGTTTTGAGGCGCATTAGATACACAAGACAAGTTTAAACATAAATGAGCTGAGCTCGGCTGTCACGCCCCGACGTAACATAAATATGGAAAGCATTTAATTTCCTTTATGGACCCGTAGGTCGCGATAGTTTGAAAGATCGATTCCGTCCCAAACGTCGAACAACAATAATCAGAATAGAGCAATCAAAACTTACAAATATTTTTCTAACTTATTACATATTACAGCACGGGGTCTCTAAAGGCACAAACCGCCTTAAATCAAAACAATAACTTAATATATATTACAGTCATCCTTATTACAAAACAGTTTATAACTTTAAACATGGAGTATAGATAACAATCTTTCTTCCAAGCAGTCGTTCTCAATTAGCATAATCATAATATTCAGCCTGATCATAACCTGAAAAACCTGAACACGAATGTCCAGGACGCATCAACGTCGTTAGCTTCAAGAAGCTGGTGAGTATTAAAAACATAACTTTGAATGTAGAACATACTCATTTACCATTTTCCAATTCTCATTTAAATTCACAAGTTTATATTTAAGATAAAGAGTTCGTTTTAGAAAACAACTACAATATTATTTAAAAGATAAATTCACATATATGTGACCGTGTATGAGAACAATGCACCATCTTATCTGACCGACTCTTTTCTCTCGACAAAACCCAACAACCCACTATCACACACCAGTATCTTTTAAACGCTAAGATAGCCACACTTTAGCACAGGGGGTGCCAGGGAATGTCCAGTTAATTGCCTCACACTTTGGTCTGGGGTACCAGGGAGTGTCCATTGCCTCACACTTTGACTACTTAATCCTCCATGCAAATACCGGAGGAACCCTCACGTAGTATCCAGACTCGGGTATCAGAGAGTGTCCGTAGGCCACACTTTAGCACTACCATGGGTGCTAGGGAATGTCCAAGTTCGGCTTCACACACTTTGATGCTACCATGGTCATCAGGGAGTGTCCAGTTTTGCCATTGTCGCATTTCAAAGACACCCTCGCCGCAATCTCAATCACAACACACTTTGGTACTCACTTACTAGGGAGTGTCCACATCACAATCTCAATCGCACTCACTATACCACATTGTCCATTACTCTTTTCCATACTAACCAACATCCACACTCACCATGCATGTACAGCTGACTCCACAAGTATGTCATGAAACTTTAAACATAAAGTAAATCACTGAAATATAGAAACAACGTGCGTACGGGGATTGATAAGTCACAATACAACGTTTTAATCGTCCAAACATACCCAAATAGGATTCTGTTTTAGTAAATTTTCCAAACGGGGCTTTAACAGTTCATAAAATATCACCCAAACAGTCCCTTAACACAAGACAAGCAAAAACTAGAAACTGCCAGAAGTCGTGCGCGCGGGCCGCTCGCGCTAGGGGTCGCTCGCGCGGGCCGCTCGCGCGACCTGCCTATTTTTTCTTTTCTTTATTAAAACTTTTCTATCTTCCAGAATACAGGAAGATCACTTGCGCGGATCGCTCGCGCGATTCGCTCGCGCGGTCTGCTCGCGCGATCTGCCTAATTTTCATTTTTCTTATATAAAACTTTTCTGTCTGCCTGGGAACACAAACCTTGCGCGCGCGGATCGCTCGCGTGGGCCGCTAGCGCGACCCTCGCTCGCGCGATTGTACGCGCGAGATGAAGCAGAGGCTTCGTCTTCCTCGCTGATTTTCCCCTGTTTTCAGTTTTAAGGGGTCTTTGGACCCATTTTCAGAACTGTTAGTATAGATATCATGTTATATATGGATCTCTTTGTTTTTCAACAAGGATTAAGAATATGTAATCAATTTAACATAATTAAAGCCATAGCTCTCCAATTTTATGAAAAATTAAAAGTTGTCAAAACTTAATTTCTTATATATACTTTTTCATATGAATGAATTGGGCTCTAAAACTTTAAACATGACATCTAGGGCATGTAATCTTTCATATTTATCTATAAAAATAGATTTTGGTTAAGTTTAGAAAATCATGATTTCAAGCTATGGAATTTCAAACGAAAAATCAACAATGGTGATCACAATTTAAGCTATACAAAACAGTAAATATAAGAAGAATTACATTCTAGGTGAGTTCTAAATACTCACTGTGATTGATTATAGAGGAATTGTTGAGAAAGATACAAGAATTAAGAACTCCACTTCAAGCTATGACTATGGTGAAAGGAAGCTTTCTCTCTCTAAGATTTTGAAATTAAGAACTCTCAAACTCTCTCTGTATAATAACTTTGTAAATCCAGATGTGTGTATGTGTGATGAAGAGTGAGGTGTTATAAATAGATGGCAAGTTGGAGAACTTGGGCTCCAAGTTCAACTTCAAAGGCTCAACAAATTAATTTGATTTACAATGAATCAAAACTGTAGAATATACATACATTCTTACATATGTATCAGCTCCTCCAGATTAGAAGGGTCAAGCATAGACTAGTAGGGGGCAATGCTTGAGTTGTTTGGGAAAAACAACTTATGGCTTAAGAATACACACACACACAAAGCATTCCCAAACACTGCCTTAACCAATGATTAGTTTCCATAATTAGAAGTAAAGCAAATGTCAAATCTTGCTTTACATCACTTCCAAAATCTGTGGAAATTTGGCACAACGCGGACAGTTTTGAACACAAACTGGTATTTTCGGGGCGCGGCGATCACCACAAAAATACAGAAAATTCATTTTAACGTAAGAATCGATTTTCTGGTTTTATAAAAATACAGTTTGAGTCAAAAGAAATTATTTTCACCGTTTTGAAATACAGTTTTGAAATCCAACACAGGTATTACTAATTTTGTAAAATTGCAGTTTGGCCCCAAAAGAATTACAATGTACAACAAAATAGGCTATAAGGTTATAAAACATGACCATTGAAATAAAATGAACATAAATAATACAAATTAAATATGGAAATGCAAATTAAATTTACATGAAATGCAGGTTGTTACACCCTTCCTCCCTTAAACAGGATTTCGTCCCCGAAATCAAGACTAACTAGTCGTGAAACAACTTTGGGTACTTCTTCCTCATCTCAGCTTCAACTTCCCACGAGGCTTCGCTCTCTTCATGGTGATTCCACTGAACTTTCACCAACGAAATGTCTTTATTCCTCAACTCCTTGACACTTTGATCCAGAATCTTCACCGGCCTTTCCTTCTAAGAAACGTTATGACTCGTTTCAATATCATCATAACTGACCACATGCGAGGGGTCTCGTATGTACTTTCTCAGCATACTCACATGAAATACATTGTGAACCCCAGACTTTTTTGGTGGTAGGGCGAGTCGATATGCCACTTTCCCGACACATTCCAAAATCTCGAATGGTCCGATGAATCGCGGAGCTAGTTTCCCTCTCTTGAGACCAAAGCGTACTACTCCTCGGGTCGGTGAAACCTTAAGGAGCACGTGATCTCCGATGCTAAACTCCAAATCTTTTCGGCGTCGATCGGCATAACTCTTATACCGGCTCTGAGCTGTTCTCATCCTTTCCTTGACTAAGGAAATCTTCTCGTTGGTTTCTCTAACCAAATCCGGCCCCAACAATTCTGTGTCTCCGACTTCTGCCCAGCACAACGGAGAATGACATGGTCGTCCGTACAATGCTTCGAACGGAGCCATTCCGATACTCGTGTGATAACTGTTGTTATAGGCAAATTCAACCAAAGGCAAGTGCGTCTCCCAAGATTCTTCGAAATCAATAACACAAGCCCCAAGCATATCTTCCATGATCTGATTAACACGCTCAATTTGTCCATCTGTCTGAGGGTGAAAGGCAGTACTCATCTTGAGCGAGGTTCCCATAGCTTCTTGCAAACTTTCCCATAATCCAGAAGTAAAACGCGCGTCACGGTCTGACACGATCGACACAGGTGCACCGTGAAGTTGCACAACTTGTTGTATGTACATCCGGCTCATTCTTTCTACCGAGTATGTCATACTATAAGCAATGAAATGAGCTGATTTTGTCAATCGATCCACAATTACCCAAATGGCGTCATGATTCTGTTGTGATCGAGGCAATCCTACTACAAAATCCATCGTAATGTGCTCCCACTTCCAACCAGGAATAGGTAGTGGTTGCCACAATCCTGACCGTCTCTGATGTTCGGCCTTGACTTGTTGACATGTCAAACACTTGGATACAAATTCGGCCACATCCTTCTTCATACCTTTCCACCAGAAGTTTCTCTTCAAATCCTTGTACATTTTTGTTCCTCCCGGGTGAACTGTATATCTTGATTTATGTGCTTCTTCCAGGATATCCTTTCTTAATTCACCACAATCTGGTACACATAATCTATTCCTGCACCGATATCCTTCATCGACTCCTACCTCCCATTCTGTCGGGTCTTTCTCTGACATCTTCACGAACCATGTCTGAAACTTCTCATCTTCTTTCTGAGCTCCAATAATGCGGTCGATAAGAATAGGTTGTAGGATAAGACATCCAAAAAGTTATCCTTCTTCTTCAGCACTCTGTACATCGAATTCCGCCAACGTTTCCAACGCTCGCAATTCTCTGACCATTAAAGAGGCGATTGTCTCACGAGTCTGTCGACTCAAGGCATCAGTGACTACATTAGCTTTACCAGGGTGGTATTCTAACGTGAAGTCGTAATCTTTGATCAGCTCCATCCATCTGCGTTGCCTCATGTTCAACTCTTTCTGCGTGAACAAATATTTCAGACTCTTGTGATCGGAGAATAAGTCAAACTTCTCACCGTAGAGATAGTGTCTCCAAATCTTGAGTGCGAATACTACGGCAGCCAATTCCAAATCATGAATGGGGTAGTTTAACTCATTCAGCTTCAGCTGTCTGGATCCATAAGCGATAACTCTACCATCTTGCATAAGTACACACCCTATTTCTTGATATGATGCGTCACTAAAGATAGTGAACTTCTCATCAGGCTTGGGTATAGCTAGTACCGGTGCGGTAGTGAGTCTCTCTTTCAATTCTAAAAAGGCGCGCTCATGCTTCTCTGTCCAGTCAAACTTCAAATTCTTCTTCGTCATCCTAGTTAATGGTGCAGCTATTTTTGAAAACCCTTCAACAAATCTTCTGTAATAGCCTGCGAGTCCAAGAAAACTCTGAACCTCTGTAGGGTTGTTCGGCCTAACCCAGTCTGACACAGCATCGGTCTTGGATGAATCCACAGAAATTCCTTGAGATGACACCTTGTGTCCCAAAAATTTTACTTCTTGCAACCAGAACTCACACTTACTGAACTTGGCATACAAGTGGTGGTCCTTGAGTGTCTGCATCGCAATCCGTAGGTGTTGCTCGTGTTCTTCTGCTGACTTAGAATAGATCAAAATATCATCTATAAAGACGATGACAAACTGATCCAAATAAGGCTTGAACACTCTATTCATCAGATCCATAAACACTGTCGGGGCATTCGTCATTCCAAACGGCATCACCAGAAATTCATAATGACCATATCGGGTTCTGAAAGCCGTCTTAGGTACGTCTTCCTTCCGTACCCTCAACTGATGGTATCCTGACCTTAGATCTATTTTGGAAAATGTCGTAGCTCCTTATAGTTGATCAAATAAGTCGTCAATCCGAGGCAAGGGATACTTATTCTTAATAGTCACGCGGTTCAGTTCTCTATAATCGATGCACAACCTGAGCGTTCTTTCCTTCTTCTTCACAAATAACATCGGTGCTCCCCTAATCAAATTCATGTTCCTCCTTAGTCCTCCAGCCATTCTATGCATGATAGTGATAGTAGAATGAGAAACATGCATGAAGCAATACTATGATGCAATTTAAATGACGACAACATTCAAAAGAGTATATTTTATATATAACTTCTTGTCAAGTTGATACAAAAGCGTGTATGATCAGATCAATGCCTACCCTATCTATATGGGTTAGGACATATATGTCCATGCAAGAGTTAATGCCAAAAATGGGGTCATTGCCCTATACTCTAATGCATGTAATTACAGTTTGCAAAAAGAGACAGAGCTAATAGTCAAAAGTAGTTAATATGTACAAAGTCATATCTAGAAATCAGTCATCTCCGTAAGCAGCTATCAGGAGATCTAGCGAGTCGACGGGGCGAAATCGCTGAATAAGGAACGGGCCTACCAAATCAAAGTCAGAGCTCTGAGAAGTTGACGAGGAAGCAGGCGCTGGGGCATCTGCCTCAACTGGTACCTCCTCAGGCAGAACTAGCTCAAGTGCTAGCTCCTCCTCGAGCTCAGCAGCGAGATCATCTAGACCTATGCCATCCTCTATACCCTCTCCACCTACTGGAACCAAATGAACAGCCTCAACATCGTCCTTGGCGAAGGGAACCACTGGCGGAGGCATCTCTAGCTGTGCAAGATGAGCATGTACAACCTGGATCTCGAAGGGGAAATAGAAAGCATTACTATCGATCAACCTCAAAACCTCAACAAAAACCAAGCGCTGAGCCTCTGCAAAGTAACGAAGCTCTAGGCGGATACGAATCAAGTCAACTAAGCCTACCACGTGAACCTGGTGCCACAGATCTGATACTACAGTCGTTGTGGCCAGCTGCTCAATAGCGGTACGATATAAATCGAGAAAAGGTGGGACTACTGCCCCGAGAGTCACCAAATGTCCTCCAAACCCATCTTAGGCGTTTGGGTTCTGAGTCTATCCTCCCTGTCGTAACATCGGGTGCAAAGCTTAAGCTAACAGATCGTGGAATCGGGTCTAAACTGGTAAACCCTAACCTGGCTAAACTATCTTGAGATAAATAATAACCTGGCTTTGATACCACTAAATCATGTCACCCCCCGACGTAGCATAAATATGGAAAGCATTTAATTTCCTTTATGGACCCGTAGGTCGCGACAGTTTGAAAGATCGATTCCGTCCCAAACGTCGAACAACAATAATCAGAGTAGAGCAATCAAAGCTTACAAATATTTTTCTAACTTATTACATATTACAGCACGGGGTCTCTAAAGGCACAAACTGCCTTAAATCAAAACAATAACTTAATATCTATTACAGTCATCCTTATTACAAAACAGTTTATAACTTTAAACATGGAGTATAGATAACAGTCTTTCTTCCAAGCAGTCGTTCTCAATTAGCACAATCATAATGTTCAGCCTGATCATAACCTGAAAAACCTGAACACGAATGTCCAGGACGCATCAACGTCGTCAGCTTCAAGAAGCTGGTGAGTATTAAAAACATAACTTTGAATGTAAAACATACTCATTTACCATTTTCCAATTCTCATTTAAATCCACAAGTTTATATTTAAGATAAAGAGTTCGTTTTAGAAAACAACCACAATATTATTTAAAAGACAAATTCACATATATGTGACCGTGTATGAGAACAATGCACCATCTCATCTGACCGCATCTTTTCTCTCAACAAAACCCAACAACCCACTATCACACACCAGTATCTTTGAAACGCTAAGATAGCCACACTTTAGCACAGGGGTGCCAGGGAATGTCCAGTTTGCCTCACACTTTGGTCCGGGGTACCAGGGAGTGTCCATTGCCTCACACTTTGACTACTTAATCCGCCATGCAAATACCGGAGGAACCCTCACGTAGTATCCAGACTCGGGTACCAGGGAGTGTCCGTAGGCCACACTTTAGCACTACCATGGGTGCCAGGGAATGTCCAAGTTCGGTTTCACACACTTTGATGCTACCATGGTCATCAGGGAGTGTCCAGTTTTGCCACTGTCGCATTTCAAAGACACCCTCGCCGCAATCTCAATCACAACACACTCTGGTACTCACTTACCAGGGAGTGTCCACATCACAATCTCAATCGCACTCACTATACCACACTGTTCATTACTCTTTTCCATACTAACCAACATCCACACTCACCATGCATGTACAGCTGACTCCACAAGTATGTCATGAAACTTTAAACATAAAGTAAATCACTGAAATATAGAAACAACGTGCGTACGGGGATTGATAAGTCACAATACAACGTTTTAATCGTCCAAACATACCCAAATAGGATTCTGTTTTAGTAAATTTTCCAAACGGGGCTTTAACAGTTCATAAAATATCACCCAAACAGTCCCTTAACACAAGACAAGCAAAAACTAGAAATTGCTAGAAGTCGCGCGCGCGGGCCGCTCGCGCGAGGGGTCGCTCGCGCAGGCCGCTCGCGCGACCTGCCTATTTTTCCTTTTCTTTATTAAAACTTTTCTATCTGCCAGAATACAGGAAGATCACGCGCGCGGATCGCTCGCTCGATTCGTTCGCGCGGTCTGCTCGCGCGATCTGCCTAATTTTCATTTTTCTTATATAAAACTTTTCTGTCTGCCTGGGAACACAAACCTCGCGCGCACGGGTCGCTTGTGCGATTGCGCGCGCGAGATGAAGCTGGTTTTCCCCTGTTTTCAGTTTTAAGGGGTTTTTGGACCCATTTTCAGAACTGTTAGTATATATATCATGTTATACATGGATCTCTTTGTTTTTCAACAAGGATTAAGAATATGTAATCAATTTAACATAATTCAAGCCATAGCTCTCCAATTTTATGAAAAATTAAAAGTTGTCAAAACTTAATTTCGTAAATACTTTTTCATATGAATGAATTGGGCTTTAAAACTTTAAACATGACATTTAGGGCATGTAACCTTTCATATTTATCTATAAAAACAGATTTTGGTTAAGTTTAGAAAATCTTGATTTCAAGCTATGGAATTTCAAACGAAAAATCAACAATGGTGATCACAATTTAAGCTATACAAAACAGTAAATATAATAAGAATTACATTCTAGGTGAGTTCTAAATACTCACTGTGATTGATTATAGAGGAATTGTTGAGAAAGATACAAGAATTAAGAACTCCACTTCAAGCTATGACTATGGTGAAAGGAAACTTTCTCTCTCTAAGATTTTGAAATTAAGAACTCTCAAACTCTCTCTGTATAATAACTTTGTAAATCCAGATGTGTGTATGTGTGATGAAGAGTTAGGTGTTATAAATTGTCACACCCGTTCCAGAAATTATGATTTTGAAAATGTATCATTTGAGATTTTTGAGATTATTAATGTTATTAATAATTTGAGTTAAGGTTGACTGTGGGTCAACGGTAAGGTTTCAGTGAGGACACGGGAACATGGTAGTTCATATGGCATGAGCATGAGTAAATGGCATTTATATGATTTAAATGTTATTTGACTTTATCTGGTATTCCTGTGAATAGTAATAATACCTGTGTAGTATAATTTCTAGTAATCTCGATATTGTTATATCAGTTTGAGCACTGTGATGAGAACGTGAGTGATACGTTAATTAAAAAGGTAGGTTGTGTAGAGATTCCACAGAATATAGTTTTCGGACGTTATTTTGGACTCAAACGAAACCTAGTCGATAACTTTTGAAATTTATAGTTTTCACTCGTAAAGTTATAAAATGGACGTGTGCGAAGTTTCATGGGTTAATTAGAAGTTTGAGAAACTTGCGGGGAGGTGAACATAATTTCCATAACGTTGGTCTATAAATAGAAGTGGATGAGATCTCATTCTCATCCAAAACTTCTAAAAATATCTAGAGAGAGGAGAGAGAAAGGGGGGTTTGAGCCAACGGGCTTTCCGACGCCGATCGACGACCTTTCGTCCGTCAGATTCTCTCCAGATTTCATATTTGAACTCGTGAAGGTAAGAGCTACGTTTTGGTAGTAATTAGGCTGCGTTTGGCAAACTTTTCTGAAATATCTAATTTCTAGACTTTGGGGAAAATCAGGTAAAACTCGTGGGAATCGCGTATAATTTGAAATCCGACGATTAATTAGTCCCCTAGACGATCCTTCAAAGTTTGAAGAGAATCGCACGAGGTATGAATTCTAGATCTATGAAATATATAGATTTTCATGTTTTGAACATCATTTTTGATATTCTTGGATCCGGGCGAAATTCATGTATTAATTAGGCCGTTAATTATGCACGTGAAATTATGTGAAAAGCACGTATAACTGTTTATGTGAGCATGTTATGTGTCTATTTGGGTCAAAGGGGAGTTTGGTGCAAATTCATCCGGGGTAAGCTCCTCGAACCTTGAGGATTGTGATTTTGATGGAATTGGAATTGTGGTTGTGTCTGGATTGGAGGTGGGCCCAACCAGTACACGGTACCTGGTATGGAGGAAGGCCCAACCAGTGTATGAGATGCGTAGGAGAGGTGGGCCTCCTACGGCATCGACCGGATGAATGCGCACCACTCACCCTAGAGACTATTCTATGTGTTTTAGATGCTTAAACCATGAACTGTCATATAAGCATACATTTAGAATTGTACGCTCAGCATATAGCTGAGCAGTGGAGATGTACTCCATTGCAGGTGAGAATAAAGACAAGAAGAATCGTGAGGAGTGAGGCCGAGGAACGCCGGGGAACCACATTTGTATATGTTTTTGGTTTTACTTCTAAAACTTGTGTAAGGATTGTAAATTGTAAAATGTTGTAATAGAATCATAGATTACTTTCTTAGTATTGTAATCTTGTGGTTGAATGCCTTTAGTTATGTTTTGAATGTTGTATTTGGCGTTGGTTGTGATTGTTTGTGGATGTTGAAAAGCATGAGTTGTGAATCATCAACACAGGGCTGCCCAGCAGGGGAGCAGTCGACTGGACCCTGTATCAGTCGACTGCATCCCGTGTGATTGAGACACTGAAAGTGAATAGTAAGATAAGCAATCGACTGAACCTTTGATCAGTCGACTGAACACTGTTCATATTGGGCTACTGCTTCTCATAATGGTAAAAGCAGTCGACTGGATCCCCTGGTCAGTCGACTGGACCCCTTTTAAAAACTGATGAATTTTGGTTCTGCTTAACACAGTTGACTGGGGACCTTGATCAGTCGACTGAGCAGTCGACTGGGTTCCTGATCAATCGACTGGACCTCTGTTGAGAATTTTAGGTTTTGGTTTCTGCTCAGTACAGTCGACTGAACCCTAGGAGCAGTTGACTGAACCCCTGTTTTCAAACTTTATTCTTTTGGATGTGTTTTCATTTGACCAAAACTTTTTATAACTCTGATTTCAATGGATTTTACAACTCAGAGGGCAACGTTTCCTAAGTTTTAAAATACCCAGGGTTGTTTTAAAGTTCTTTTCGCTGCATATCGTTAGATGATGTTTGGATGAGCCTTGGTGGCGTGCCACGTGTCCTATATCCATGCGTAGTGGGATGGGTCGTGACATAAATAGAATGGCAAGTTGGAGAACTTGGGCTCCAAGTTCAACTTTAAAGGCTCAACAAACTAATTTGATTTACAATGAATCAAAACTGTAGAATATACATACATTCTTACATACGTATCAGCTCCTCCAGATTAGAAGGGTCAAGCATAGACTAGTAGGGGGCAATGCTTGAGTTGTTTGGGAAAAACAACTTATGGCATAAAAATACACACACAAAGCATTCCCAAACACTGCCTTAACCAATGATTAGTTTCCATAATTAGAAATAAAGCAAATGTCAAATCTTGGTTTACATCACTTTCAAAATCTGTGAAAGTTTAGCACAGCGCGGACAGTTTTGAACACAAACTGGTATTTTCAGGGCGCGGTGATCACCACAAAATACAAAAAATTCATTTTAACGTAAGAATCGATTTTCTGGTTTTATAAAAATACAGTTTGAGTCAAAAGAAATTATTTTCACCATTTTGAAATACAGTTTTGAAGTTCAACACAGGTATTACTAATTTTGTAAAATTGCAGTTTGGCCCCAAAAGAATTACAATGTACAACAAAATAGGCTATAAGGTTATAAAACATGACCATTGAAATAAAATGAACATAGATAATACAAATTAAATATGAAAATGCAAATTAAATTTATATGAAATGCAGGTTGTTACATCGGCTCGGCTCGGCTCGGCTAAACAGCCGAAACTCGACTTGGCTTGTATATATACACCCCTAAACGAGTATTTCTATATATACATATATGTGTGTGTGAGCATGTGGAATGCAAGTTAGGATTTACGCCTAGTGTGTTTTGCTTATCATTTATCTGAGATTTTCGCAAGTTGAGTTTGGCTGACAACCAATTTTTCACAACTTCATTAGAAACTAGATTTTTTTGAAAATTTGAAACAAGCAGAAAAAAATTTAATTTGAAACCAACAATTGAAACTTTTGTGAAAAAATGGAAAATCCTCTTATTCCCAGAATTATACAAAATGCTAAACAACTTTCCAAAACTAGGTACAAAAAAATTTGTGAGCAATTCCCATTCCCATTCGCAGCTTTCAAAAAAAAAAAAATGCTCAGTCTACAGTTGAGAGCGAAGAATGGGGCTTCGAGATTACATTAAGAAACAGAATATACAACCTT
Organism: Hydrangea macrophylla; assembly: GCA_033977485.1. Taxonomy (NCBI): domain Eukaryota; kingdom Viridiplantae; phylum Streptophyta; class Magnoliopsida; order Cornales; family Hydrangeaceae; genus Hydrangea; species Hydrangea macrophylla. The sequence goes on from CM066993.1 coordinate 76,440,670, forward strand.
ATTTGTTTTTTGAGTTTAAGTTGGTTCAACCTGAATTTTACACAGCCGAATTGAGGGCTGATTTGCTTATAAGATGGGTATTATATCGGAAAATAAATGAATGCACTGAAAACCATATCCGAATTAATACTCACAAAAAATATTGATCAACAGTTGCATAGAATTGCCTAAGAAGCCATGTTATTCGATTGACACTACAAGATAATTAGAAATTTAAAATTGTGTGTGTGTTTGTTTGTTTGTCAACCAAGAACATGGTAAATCAATTATAAGATGAAAAGGAACTTTAAGGGGGGAAAATAAAATAAAACAAAAAGGCGGACCTAAAAACTCTCTTATGAAGGATATGTCTTGTATTAAGTTGTCTGACACCAACTAGGCCTTAAGCGCAAGTTTGAATGATCCCCAATCGCCCATTTCAGCCGAGCAAAACACCTCCACTCCCACTCAAGAAACTTTTTTAACACTCTCCCTCTCTACAGTCTCTCTTCTCTCTCCCTCTCTCATCAAAATGCCGATCAACAAAGCCACCACGCCACCTCATAAGATCGGCAAAATCGGACTCTACACAATCTTCGTCACTCCTGCGGCAACTCCCAAGCCCTTCGAACCTCTATCAGCTTCGCCAAAGAAGGCAGCTTCTCCTCATGTCGCCGCCACCGCCGCCGGTTCAACCTCCGCTGTTGCAGTTTCATAAGCCCTCTTTTGTTCGCTCTCCATCAGATGGTTCAAATTTTGAAGGCGACACACACACACACACGCCCGCACACACACACACACACACACACACTCTCTCTCTCTCTCTCTCTCTCTCTCTCAGGCTAAGAATCACCTCTATCGCCTTCCACCACCAGCTATGGAGGACCCCTATCGATATACAGTTTCTCCCTTTCTCTAGCATTGGCATTTTCCAGAGAAAATCCCAACATAATTTGAGATTTTTGGTTCAAATGACAATGAAATTGCTTGGATTTGGAAGGAATTGAAAGTCTAAGATTTAGAATCGGATACTATTTGGATTTTGCGTTTTATTAGGTTTCCGGAGCTTTGAAATTTGGGGAAAATTTGAGATGTACACAATTTCTATATCTCTCTAACTTTTGAAACCGCATTTTGTAGATTTTCGATTCAATTGTTGATGAAATTGCTTGGAATTGAAAGTTTTGTGAATCAGAGAGTATTTGGATTGTTTGGTTCGTAGATTTTTGAAATTTAGGAAAATCTGAAACTCAAAAACAATTTCTCCATATCTCTAGCATTGGAAACTGAATTTTGGAGATTTTTGGTTCGAATGTTGGTGAAATTTCTTCGATTTGATAGAAATTTGAAATTTGAAATCTGCAAGCGGCTTGATTATGGAGAGAGAGAGAGAGAGAGAGAGAGAGACAAAGAGGGAGGGGGGGGGGGGGGGGGACTCGGAGTTACGTTATGACACGACAGATCGTCCTTCGACCTCCGTCATTAAATCGACGACAATTTTACCGTCCATGAGTCATGAAAAATTCAAAAGAAATTAACTACTTCTTTGCTTTAAACAATTTTATCGGCAACCAAACAGAATCAGGATCAAAATGATAGATATGAACACAGGGGTAGATGATTTTTAACATGCTTTGTTAACAGCGTTTGGCCCAAAATGATATTGGATAGATGAGGGGATGTAGTTGTCCAGTTTTTTAGTTCAGGGGTGTACTCCAAACGGGTCACAATTGAGGGGGTGTTTTTGAAATTAACCCTAAAAATAACACTACGCTTTCTAAATTTGAATCCAAATTTGGTTAGCAAGTGGTATAACAGTTGTATCACACGTTAGGGCAGAACATGATTTGTAACATACCAGTAGCATATAGTACAACTGACAAATTATTTTTGTCAAATTTGGGATTAAAATTTATGAAGCATACCATTACTCACTAAATAATGATCAAGTCAAGGCCATTGATTGAAATAAACAGTCTATATGATAACAATAATGTTAACACACTTTTGTATACACTTTTTGACACACTGTACTTTAAATGTATGTAACTTATGTTGTTTGAATTTTTCACACTTTAACACATTTTTTTGTACACTACTTACACAACACATGATAGACGCATTTAAAACAGTGTTTTAAAAAATGTGATGATATGATAAATGCAAATTCTCTGAAGAATTCTTGATGCATACACACCTGTGTCGTAAAAACAAAAATGGCAATAACGGAATATTGTCAAACATATCTTGTGGGGCTAAAAGCCTAAAACGTACCAAAAAAGCATGCTTGTTCAAGTTTTTAGACCACATTTCAGTTAGTGTTTTGTCAAAGCTAGCTCATGGCTAACTAAGATATGTCAAGTTCTGATTAGATTTCGTCAATACCAAACCAACTAATAAGTATTATATATATTATATGTCTTTTCCACACAAATAAATTAGATATACAATAAGCACAGCTTGGGTTAGTTTTCATGCAATTTAATATATTCTTAGGAGAACAGACTTCGACAAAACAATAATTTTCTGACCAATAGTGAGTTTGGAATTCGAAGATTTTATTCATTTTTAGACACATGCATATATATTATATATAAGGTGGCGTGCCCAAATATGCCTACCACATTCTGCATATATATTCGAAGAATTTTTTTTTTTTAACTGCCACTAGCCACTAGCTAGCTGGCTATATATATGGCCAACCAGCATTACCATTTTCTTCAACCCTAATTAGTATCAACTATATATCAAGTGAAGGTATTTCTCATTTAAAGAAAAGAAATGCCTCTTCTCAAAAGCATTCACATGGCTTATTCATATTCTTCTCCACCACCATCTCCACCGTCACCGCCGCCACCTTATCCATACTATTCTCCACCACCACCATCTCCGCCACCACCACCCTCACCGCCTAAACCACTATGTAACATGTCATACATATCACCACCATTGCCACCGCCGCCTCCACCGCCACCTGCTTGCAACATGACATACTTATCACCACCACCGCCACCACCACCTCTTCCATACTATTCTCCACCTCCGCCTTCGCCACCTTATCCATACTACTCTCCACCACCACCATCACCACCATCTCCGTACTACTCCCCACCACCGCCATCACCACCCCTACCTCCACCACCAGTCCCCCCCACGACTATAATCATAGTGTGTGTTTCACTAGGCGCAGTCTTCGTCCTTGCATTCCTCGCCGCCGGCCTCTTCTGCTTGGCCAAGAAGAGGAGGAGGGCTATACTTATTCCGGCAGCCACCCCTTGTGTTGAGGAGCCACCGCCGTGTGAAGAAGAGATGGTGACGGTCCCACTTGCAGATGAAGGGAATATATATGAAGCCGGTGGTGTCAGTTATGGTGGCGCCGTCAAAAGCTCTTCTTATGAACCAGTTGCCACCGAGACTACTACTCATGCACCAAGCTATGGTTAAGCCCACTGTATAAAATATGTGAGTAATACTATGCTTCACAAATTTGAATTTCAAATTCGGATTTTAATATATGTGGCAGTGTGTCCATTTCATTTTAATTAGAAGATATCGAAGTAGCCTCACTACCACATACATCGAAAACCAAATTTGAAAAGGAAAGAAAAAGTGGGAAGCATTGCATTACTCAAAATATATATATATATATATATATATGTGTGTGTGTGTGAATGGAAGTGTGTATATGTGTGTTCATGCATTTGTTTAGTAGTTTATGTGGTTCATAAGACCAAGTCTAGCTTTCAAGGGTTTTCATTCAATTTCATACTTCGTATTGTTCGCTCCGACAAAGAAGGACCTCTCGGCTCTCAGTACTGGAGCGAGCAGATTCTTTTGTGTTATTATTTTGTTTTGTCCTTATTTTTTTGAGTGTTGAATTTTAAAGTGTACATGTATACATGTTGATAAAATGTTTTGTGATTAAAATAGAACACTGTGTTTATTTATGTTTGTCTATCTGAGATTAGAATTTCAACAACGTTAGGGTGACACTCATCCACACCCAAAAAGCATCCACACCCCTAAGTTGGACCAATGATAAGAGAGATAGAGACATTAAATTCTAATTCTAAGAGTAATGTTTGGGCCACACCCATCCACACCCAAAACGCATCCACACCCTGAGATGGACCAATGAGAAGGGACTGACAGTGGACCCTGAAGTCTCTCTCTCTCTTCTCATTGGTCTATCTCAGGGTGTGAATGCTTTTTGAGTGTGGCCCAAACATTACTCTTAGAATTAGAATTTAATATAAAGCGATACATTGGCCAAGTGGAATGTCAAATTTGACTATTTCAATTCTAAAGCTAAAATAAAGTCTTAAATACAAACTAAATCTTTGAAGTTTGGTCACTGCCTCATTTTGGTTCCTTAAATTTTTTTAATTGTATTAATTTGGTCCCTGAAGTTATTGAATAGAAGCAATATGGTCCAACTGTCCCATTCTGTTAAAAAATTTGACGGAATTCACTCATTACTAACACAGTTACGTTGATAAGCTGGTGGAGAGATTGCTCGGGTTCCATTTTTGCCCTAATAAGCGTGACAGTGCATAACATTTGAGTAAATTTAATTTTGTGAACTTTTCTCACAAAATTAGAAAATTGGACCACATTACTTCGATCTACTTAAAATTCAGGGACCAAATTGATACGATTGAAACTAGAGAGACTAAAATGAAACATGAGTGGACCAAACTTTAAGAATTTATTTTATAATTAAGCCAAATATAAATAAATAAATAATCCTTCTATCCCAAATGGCGAGTTCTTGATTTCATTTTTTGATGTTCCAGTTTAATGGAAAGTCAATGTACTTTAACTACATATATACTTTTTGCGTTTACCTCTTATAATATATAACACTTTCTTTTTTTCTTAAATGTGACACTAGAACTTTAAAATTCATATAATGCAATAATAGAAAGTTATAAAATTTCATTAAAAATAATAATAATAATAATAATAATAATAATAATAATAATAATAATAATAATAATAATAATTTATAAATAAATAAAATCTTATAAAAATTAAAATTCTCAAAAAGAGGCACTAAGTATAAGGCAAATGGAGTATATAAATTCTAAAGCAAGGCTGAATTTGAAGGGGTATCACTTGCATACCAATAGTACTAGTACATGCACGGATTCCCCATTCATGTGGCAAATCGACATGCGAAGCACTGAAATGCTACAGATACCAATGTGTCATTGGTACTATTGATTACTTTCTGAGGAAATTTCAGTAATTTTATAATTTTTAGGGGAAAATGTCTTTTACACCCTACGTGGTTAGATCTATTTTTTGTGGTTCATTTTGTAACACTTAACCTCCTTGTATTACGGACTAAAGTGAGATTGTTAACTTTTTGAATGGAAAAAAAGGAAATGACGTTAATACCCTCAAGCCCCTATACATACTCTTTGGAGAAAAATACATTTTACCCCCTATGGTTACACCCATATTCTTATAACCCCAGTGGTTCATTTTTGTAACACTTAACCCCCTGTACTAATGACTGAAGTGGGACTGCCGTTAGAAAAGTTAATAGTCTCACTTTAGTATGTAGTACAGGGGGGTTAAGCGTTACAAAATGAACCACATGGGGGTTATGAGAAAATGGGTGTAACCACATGGGGGTAAAAGGTAATTTCCCCTAGTTTTTAACCAAAAATGTTATTCTAACTGCATGCGTAAGGATGGCAAAGGGGCGGGTGTGGGGATCCGCCCCCACCCGTTTCATTGAACCCGCCCTCGCTTCGCATAATGCCTCTCCCCGACCCCGCCCGGCCCCTCACTCGGGGTCCCACCCCCGCCCCACCCCAATATAGTTAGATTTCTCAAAACCCCCACCCCCCCCCCCCCCCCCCCCCCCTTTTTGTTTTTTAAATTTATCCAATCAATTTTTTGTCACAAAAAAAAATTGATAAATTCAACACAATCCATTTTCTTTCTTAATCATAAATTCATTAATGAGAAAACATCATACATTAATCATAATTTTTTTTAAAATTTTGCTTCTATCAACTCTATGGAAATTTTGATCTCTTTGGCCGATCGAAGTAGATGTGTGATGTTCTAAACAAAGGGACCACTACTTATCTATTTGTAAAACTTACGAACTATAAACTTATGAAAACAAATGGTCCCCAGAATAATGGCATTACAATCGTTTTTGTATACCCAAATCCAAATGAAGTATGATCATACAGTTAGTTTATGGGAAAACTTACACATACCTTCGTGTGATTCAAACCGATTCTCAACAATAGCTTCAATCGTTCTGGCTGCACACGAACACACACTGATAGTCCTCTGCTTCAACGGTGGAAGACGACGACAAGAGCTATTGGCGGTGGCCGCGATGAGGTCCTGTGGAGGAGAGACAGAGAGAGAGAGAGATGGAGGGAGAGAAAGAGAGAGATGAACAACTGATCACATACATACAGAGAGAGAGAGAGAGAGAGAGAGAGAGAGCTGCCAACTGCTGAGTGCTGGTGGTGGTCCGATGGAAGAGGCTCTGCGGCGGCGGAGATGAGTTGAAGAGGCGCCGAAGAGGATTCAAGGATTGAGTGATAGGCTTGTGCCCTAAATCTCTTATAAGGTGCATTTATACTCCAAGGCTTTTAGGTAATATCGATGACAAATAAGGGCATAAGTGTAATTTTCATTATAATCGGGGCGGGTTCGGGGGTTTTATGCCAAAACCCGAACTCGAACCCTAACCCGACTCGAGTTGAAAAAACTCTCCCCCCCCCCCATATCCGTCCCTAACCCTTATATGTCTCCCCCATACCCTACCTATTAGGGGTGGGGCGAGCCGAGGAACCCGAAAAACCCATCCCATTGTCATCCCTATGCGCATGCGGATACCACTTAAAAAGAACTTCGAATGAACATTAATTATGTGATGCACAATATATAATTGGTGTGGTTATACTACCAAATCATTCAAAAATCATATTTTGATCTATATTTGAGAACTATAGCATTATTCCATTAAAATCATACATCTAGACGTGAAATCAAGTGATTCCAGTGGCTAGCACATCATTAAATATAAAGTGCTGAAAATAAAAAGTTTCCGCACTTATTAGTTTTCAGTGTGTTAAATAATGTACCACTAAATTAGAAAACCAGCCAAAAAAGCACTGTAAACTTTAAGTGAAAATTTTCTATTGAAAATAATCACTGAATGCAAGTCAATTTGAGTACTTGCACACACTGTTTTCAGTATTACAAGTTTTATCGCTGAAAATTTTCAATACTTAAAATTCAACACTTAATTTGTAATACTTAATTTTCAGTTTTATCATATGGAGCCTAAGTTTTTGTGATATTAAGTCGACAAAACAACAGCTTTGACAAAGGCCAAATAAATTAAATTTCAAGTCTCTAACATAGCATCCACCTTCAATATATATATATATATATAAAATTTCAATTTTTCAGTGATCACCAATTAATATAGCTTTCACCTTCAATATTATTTTCACTAAAACAAATTTGTTTTTTTTTTGTGACGCGCACTTTTTATGATGCGCAAATGAGTCACAAAAGATCCTTATTTGTGACGTGTATTTAGTATTTGTGATGCACTTATAGATGTCACAAAAAATGAAGTTGACCAATTATTAGACCATATTTGTATCCCAACTAGTTGTGATGCATATGGTATATCATAAATAAAATCCCTACTAAAAACCCACCCCATTGCCATCCCTATGTGTCACAGCCCGATCCCACAATAAGCAGAACCGGAGCCCGTGGCACGTCACCAAGGCTAAATCAATTCATGAACGTTCCCAAAATTTAATTTTAAGAATACAAGCAGCGAAACAAAACAAATCATTTTGATAATCAGTAGTCCAATCGACTGGGTCGGGCCTTCAGTCGACTGACTTGGAGTTGCAGGGAACAAGAAATTCCCAAGGGCCACCTTCAGTCTACTGACCCTATGTCCGGTAGACTGATGCCTCAATTTTTCAATCAACTGGGCTCGTCCGGATGATTGAACCCATCCTTGAAGAATGTCCAATTTTCGTGCAGAAACCAATTGACTGTTTCCTGTGAATCAGTCGACTAATGTCCTGAAAACCAAAGGAGAATTCCTTATAAAACAGGGGTCCAGTCGACTGATGCCTCGGTCCAGTCGACTATTTTACAGCAGCAGCCCCCTTTCTGTAGCATTTCCAAGTTTAAAAGCTTTTCGAAATCAACCAAGGACTAAACACACATTCCGAACTCATACCAAAATAATCTTAACTGGATTAAAACATTACTGAAACATAATTACAAACAATTACTATCTATTACAATATCATTAATCCGTTCTACGATTCTAAGTTAAACATAGTTAAAAGTCACAACGATTCTTATTACAACAAGTCTATTACAAAACTACGAGATCAACATATTAAGTTACCTTCTAAGTGAACTCCCCAAACCCACGTGCTCACTTCTGCGATTCCTCGCGCATTAATACATGCAATGGTTATTTGAATAACCACACATAATTCGATTTGTTAAGCTAACGCTTAGTGAATAAAACAACAAATGCACATGAATGATAAACATGCTCACATTCACATCTCTAAATTTCATACTAGTCTCCGGAGATTCACGTGTACGTTCCATACTCCTAATCTGCGACTCCTCGCCAATAAGTCCATGCGAAAAGGTAAAACCCACGATTCTTTTCTTCAATCGTGCGACCTTAATGCCTATATCGGCTCTACAAGATGGCTTAATAACCATGTGCTCCTTTGACTCAAATAACAACTCAACATGCTAAATTTACATATCACCATGCTATTGGTAATCCAAATATTTCACCATGCTATTGGGCCTACTTATCAATATAATCGTCCAATATGAACTACACAATATATATCTATACTAACATATGTTTTTCATATCACAACATGAATACATGTCAAGAAATCATTCCACAAATATAGTTGAATCACTCACCTTCGAATAACGTTATTATAATTCAATTCAAAGAAAACCCGTGCATAAAGAACGTGTAGAAGTCCGTCTAGTACAACTCCTATGGATCAGAATTCCAATTATCAACTTTTATAAAAAAAAAATTCTAGAAAAAGACTTTTCAAAAAACTTAGCCAAACAAGGTCTAATAGGTATCAAAACGACAGCCTTACCTCGAAGAGTTCAAATATGAAATTTGGTGAAAAACCAGCGGATGAACAGGCGTCGTTTGGAGTAGAGAAACTCTAAGTAACTAAATCACCCTTTTGGTCTCTTTCTTGATTTAGGTTAAAACTTTATAAAATATCTCAAGTCATCTCTATCTATATATAAGCAACACTTTCAGAAATTGTGTTTACCTCCTCACGAGTTTTCAAAACTCCTAATTAGTCTCTGAAACTTTCTGCACAGCTAATTTATAGCTTTACAAGTTAAACCTCGCAATTATAAAAGCTTCTGACTAAGTTCCGTTTGATTGCTAAAACGCAAATTCTTATATGACTTTTTTGAAGTAGCTAATTAGCCTACCAAATTAATAGCATGTTAATTTGTCCTCACCACGATACTAAATCTAACAACAGAAACATATTCTAAGCCAGAGAATAATACAGATAGTAAAATACACAGATAAACATTTATTTCCAGATAAACATTTAAGGTATTCCACAATGACCGTCTCAATCTCGGAGAGACGTCACAACCACAAAACACTCATTCACATAGTCTCAAAGGGTTCTCTAACACAGACACCCAAATTGACTCGTGGGTCAAAACTCACTCACACATGTGCCAACATGCACAACACATCACATTATCATGCATAACAATGTAATGAAATACAATAACACAAAAATGGGTGTTATAATACTCTCCTCCTTAAAAGAAACTTGACCCCAAACTTATACATCATGTCTCAAAAAGGTGTAGATACTGAATACGCATCTCATCTTCTATTTCCTATGTCATCTCTTCCATCATTTGGCTATGCCACAACACTTTAACCTTCGATATCACTTTATTTCGTAAGACTTGGTCCCTTCGATCCAAGATCTCTACCGAATACGCAACATACATTAAACCACTCTGAATCTCATTCGGCGTCAGAGTCATCACTTGATCTCTATCGTCTGCCAAATGTTTCCATAATAATGACACATTGAATACGTTATGAACTTGAGCATACTTACTCGGTAAATTAAATCGATACGCTACGGGTCCAACTCTCCTAATGATTTTGAAAGGTCCTACGTACCTCGGGTTGAGTTTCCCGTATCTCCCAAATCTAGTAATCCCCTTTGAAGGTGACACCTTCAAATACACTAAATCTCCCATATCAAATTCTAACGATCATCTACGCTTGTCGGTATTACTCTTATACCTACTCTGAGTTGTCAGTAACTGTTGTCAAATCACCTTTATCTTGTCTGTTGTGTCTTGTATAATTTTTGGTCCTACAATCATTCTTTCTCCGACTTCTGTCCAACTAATCGGCGAACGACATACACGATCATACAAAGCTTCATAAGGAGCCATTCCAATACTTGACTGACAACTGTTGTTGTATGCAACTCAATCAACGACAAATGGTCTTCCCAATGGGCCTAAAAATTGAGTACACATAATCGAAGCATGTCTTCCAAGATTACTCTTTCCGATTGACCATCAGTCTGAGGGTGAAAAGCGGTACTGAAATGCAATTTGGTACCTATTGCTTCTTGCAAGGCCCTCCAAAACTTCGATGTAAAACTACTATCTCTATTCGAAACAATAAAAAGTGGAATATCATGTAGTCTCACAATCTCACGGATATACAACTTAGCTAACGTCATCGACTTAGTTGTTCAAAGTGGTAGGAAGTGCGACGACTTCATCAAACGGTCGATGATCACCCAAATGATAGTGTTTGATTTCTTCGATCTCAGAAATCCACTTGAAAAATCCATCGTAATGTGTTCCCATTTCCACTCGGATATCGATCACGGTTGTAACAATCCCGAAGGTACTTGATGTTCGGCCTTCACTTGTTGGCAATTCGTACAATGTGAAACATAGCGTGCTATTTCTTTCTTCATTCCTGATCACCAATAAACATGTCTCAAGTCACTATACATCTTGGTGCTTCCCGATAAATGGTATACTTCGTATTGTGTGCTTCCTCTAGGATGTTCTGTTTTAATTCTTTCTCGTTAGGTACACAAATTCTACCACTCAATCTCAAAACATTGTTTTCAAAAGTAAATTCATGTTGCTTGCCCATTGGAATCTCATCACAAATTTTCTTTAAAGCCACATCTTGAAGTTGTTTCCTCGTGATCTCGTGAATCAAGAGTGGTTGTGCCACAATCGTTGTCATCAAACCACTTCCCTCAAAATCACTTTGAGCTCTAAATTCTCCATATCTCGATTCAATTCTTTCTTAGAGGTTAAATCTGATGCAGTGTTGGTTGGTGCTTTATGACCAAGAGCATCGGTGATGACATTTGCCTTGCCCGGATGATACTGAATTGACAAATCATAGTCCTTCATCAACTCTAGCCATCTCCTTTGCCTCATGTTCAAATCTCATTGTATGAACAAGTATTTCAAACTCTTATGGTCTGTATAGATCTCACATTTTTCCCTATATAGATAATGATGCCAATTCTTCAATGCAAAAATCACGGTGGCCAATTCGATCTAGATCATGTGTTGGATAGTTCTTCTCGTGCGGCCTCAGTTGTCTCGATGCATAGGCAATGACCTTGTCACCTTACATAAGAACGCAACCTAAACCTCTATATGAAGCATCACTGTAAATAACAAACCCTTCAGTCCCTGTCAGAACAACTAAGATTGATGCCTTCACTAGTCGACTCTTCAACTCTTGGAAATTTTTTTCACATTCTGGACTCCATACAAACACAGCATCTTTCTTCATTAATTGTGTTATCGGCATTGCAATACGTGAAAATTCTTTCATAAACCTCTGATAGTAACCAGCTAATCCTAGGAAACTTCGGATATCTGTCACATTCGTAGGTCTCAACCAATTGGTAACTGCTTCTATCTTCTGAGGATCTACAAAAATTCATTTCGCTAATACTATGTGTCCAAGAAAAGCAATCTCTGTCAACCAAAACTTACACTTCTTCAATTTTCCAAACAATCTCTTCTCGCGTAGTCGGTGTAAGGCTAATTGCAGATGGTGTTCATGATCTTCAACACTCTTGGAATATATTAGGATGTCATCTATAAACACAATAACAAACTATCACACCCCAACCCGCCCCCGTGAGCTAGGACACGTGTAACAAGCCAACAAACCAAACAATCATTTTTAACGTTCCAAAAATAACATTTTAAGGTGAAATACCAGGGGTAAAATAGCTTTGTATCAAATAAAATAATGAAAAGAAATAAAATAAAGTTTTAAAATTTTCAAATGGTACTTGGACAGAGTTCCCTCTATTACAGCACCATTCCCCCTGTTAAACAAGAATTTAAAACACCAAATATCACCAAAACACTTGGAAATACTTTCAAAACTTCAATCCACAATTTATATTACAAGTATTTAAATATAAATACTAAAACATAAACTTATCTTCAAAAAAAAAAAGAATCCAAACACTAGGAATATAACTAGTCATCTAAACTCATTCACATATGAACATATTAAACAAAACTATTAATCTCGAGCTATTCCAGAACCCCCACAGTTCAGTGCTTCTCACTGTGATATTCGTCCGAACGTGCGTGGTCATTAGCCACAAAAATTGAATAAGCTTTCGCTTAGTGAGTACGTGGTACTAATCATGCAATTGGAGTATTTAATGAATCATACCACCAATCATGCAATCACAATAATAAATGGTCGCAGGCGTGTCAAGTAATCAACCACCATCGTTCTGGACCCTTGATTCTGGGCCATTCTCACTTTTTCTGTCGCATATAGCGAAATCACACTCATTCATTTGTGACCGTAGTCAATTCGTTCATGTGGTCGTCACCACTATCCCCTTTTCTCTGAGAATTTCAACATCTCTCTGTTCCTTATATATGGGCTAACTAATGGTGATTATCACTTGAGACCCTTTGACCCAAATAAGCACATAAGCAACTCAACATGTCAACATGACAATTTCATCATTTTTGGACATATTTTTAAATAATAATTAATCACATGCTTTTCTACTTAATCACGATTAAGCAATTTAAGAATTTACTAACAAATAAATAACATTAAATATCCAATTTTTGGGATTAGGACACTCACCTCACGAATAGGTCCAAAAAAATAAGCTAAAAATTCCCAAATTCCTTTGCAAAACTAGCTCCTAATGATTCCAATGATAATCCTATACAATTTTGGTAAACTAAATATTACCAACCCATTTGGGTCACGAAAAATTTATCAATTAAACTGAAAATAAATTATACCAAAAGGTTAGACTTACCCACACGAGTCCAAATATGACCTCATATCGCAATTTGGGCAACGTACGACAAGGTTATGACATTGGAAAAGTCAAAACCCTCCCTCCCCTATTTCTCTCGCAGCTCTCTCTCCCTCTCTGCTTCTATTCTATTCTTTTTTTTTAATGAACTAACCTATATATAATATAATATATAATATATGCACTACATCACCACCGCCTACTACACTGCACAAACACTCACGGTTTTTACTTCTTTTTTTTTTGTTTAAAGATTATAAGGATATATGGGAGATGCTATGGTGCATCTCAATGTATGCAAACTTAATGCTATTTACACTTACACCCCTCAACTTTTAAACTCTTATTATAAAACCCCCTAAATATTATGTTAACAATCCCAATATCTAAGTAGGTGTATATCTATATCATGTATGGGCCCCAAACGTGGTCCCAAATATTATATAAAGGCACTAATTAACCTACCAATTATGCCACGTGTCCAATTATGCCCTCACAAGGGTACCCAGACTGGTCTCATAAATAAACATGAACAATAATAGAATATTAAAGCACTTAACATTTCATCAATTAAACAATCATATGGCATCAATATGTATTATAATGTACACATTTACATTTACATGTCTACCATTTAATCACATAAATGCAACAAAAATGCAATTTATTCAATCTGGACCTCCCATGGGTCCCATTTCACATTTGTCTAACTGTGCCCTTTATCAAGCACATATCACATCGGGGTAACTGGAACTTACCCAAATCATCACATGCAATTAATTATGCTAATTAATGCATATAAAATAAATATTACTTCCATTTTCAGGGTACGGGTATTACACAAACACATCTAAATAGTCCTTGAGAACATGATTCATCAAATCCATGAAAGCAGCTAGTGCATTAGTCACTCCAAACGGCATGACTAGAAATTTAAAGTGGCCATATTTAGTTCTGAAAGTTGTCTTCTCAACATCTTCCTCTTTAACCTTTAACTAGTGATAATCGAATCTCAAGTCAATCTTTGAAATTACATGAGCCCCTTATAACTAATCGAACAAGTCATCTATTTGCGGCAATAGATACTTGTTCTTGACAATTAACTTATTCAGTTATCGATAGTCGATACACATACGTATGGTCCCGTCCTTCTTCTTTACGAACAAGACTGGAGCTCCCCAAGGTGAAATGCTAGGTCGGATAAAACCCTTCTTGAGTAGCTCATGTAACTGAACCTTTAATTCTTTCAACCCTACTGGTGCCATTCGGTACGGTGCTTTGGATACTGGTTGTGACCCTGGTACTACTTCTATCATGAACTCAAGCTCTTTTTCAATCAATACATCGGGTAGCTCATCTGAAAATATGTATGGAAATTCTCGAACTACTGGAATGTCTTCTACTAGTGGTCCAAGAATTCTCGTGTCAACAATTGAACATAAGAAACCCGAGCAACCCTTCTTCAACATCTTACTCGCTTGAATTGTCGATATCAAGTACGGGAATATAGTCACACCCTTATTCTGAAAAGTAAACTCTTCTTGTCCTGATGGATAGAAACTAATCCGTTTCTGTTCACAATCAATTCTAGCTTGATTGATCGACAAACAATCCATACCCAAGATAACATCAAAGTAATTCACTATCAACAGAATCAAATCAATGCTCAAGACCTTATCGCCTACCTTAATCTCGTACGACTTGAATACCGAAGAAGTTACTAATGGTTCACTACTAGGCAATGATACACACAAATCATATCCTAATGGTTTAGACTTAACAAATAAATGCTTAACAAAGTCACGTGATACAAATGAATGCGTGGAGCTAAAATCCATGAGTATACATGCAGGATACGAACAAACAGGAAGAATACCTGATACAACGGTATCGTCCGTATTCCCCGACCTGAGCTGGAAGTATCATCCTTGTTGTTGCTCGACTCCCTTTATTTTATCCTCTCGTTGCCCTGCCTTTGATCCACTCGGCATACTCGATGCCCCGATACTCATTCTTGGTTGTCTCTTACTTGGACAGTTCTTCGCTATATGCCCCGGTTGTCCACACTCAAAACATTTCCCCCTCATCTCTGGGTTGTAGCTCTTGGTATTCAAGGTGGTGTTCGGTGTAGCCACATTTATATTCATAGGACAGTTACGGGATATGTGTCCTAATTGCTTGCAAAGGAAAGAGGTGCTTAACAAATGGCAAGTACCCTTGTGTCGCATATTATATGTCAGGAACAACGGTCTCGAGTCTCCCTTGTACGTACTCCCTCCTTGGTTACCCATATACAATCTTGAACTTTACGTGAATGGTTTCTTCGCATTTCCTTGACTCTTACTACTATTGTCATTTGCTCTCTTCCCTTATTGCCCTTGTCGATATCGATCGACACTCTTCTCAGCTATGTAGGCTGCTTCCTCAACTAGAGAAACAATCGGGCATTGCAACATATCCACACGGCTATGGATATTCTCCCTAAGCCCTTCTTCAAACTTACGAGCTTTATCCCCATCAGTCGGAATGGTAGTTTTCCCAAAGCGCAACAAGGCATTGTAACGGGATACGTACTCATTCACAGTCATGTCTCCCTGGACCAAACTTGCAAACTTTGGCATTTCTGAGTATACGCAGATTGTGGAAAGAAATGCTTGTTGAACTCATCCTTAAATGCCTCCCACGTAGTTGGCTTCCCTTGCTCTAGAACATTATTCCACCAATCCAATGCTTCGCCCATCAATGTATCGGATGAGCACAAAATTTTTTCCTCATCAGTACATATCACAGTACAAAAATGTCTTTCCATGTCCATCATCCACTGATCGTCCAAGTCTATGTTAACCTGTCCATGGTACAAAGTCAGTTTTCAATTATGGAATTGTTCCACGATTGTATGTTGAGCTCTCGGTATCGGTGGTGCAATGATATAACGAATTTCAACCGGTGGGGCCTGAACATTCATCTGATTTCTTTTATTTAAGGCCTGAACAAAATTCCCTACTATATTCACTATTTGGTCCATTCTCGAATGCGGTGATAACTCTCTTATCGTGCAGAAACCAATTGACTGTTTCCTGTGAATCAGTCGACTAATGTCCTGAAAACCAAAGGAGAATTCCTTATAAAACAAGGGTCCAGTCGACTGATGCCTCGGTCCAGTCGACTGTTTTACAGCAGCAGCCCCCTTTCTGCAGCATTTCCAAGTTTAAAAGCTTTTTGAAATCAACCAAGGACTAAACACACATTCCGAACTCATACCAAAACGATTTTAACTGGATTAAAAAATTATTGAAAAATAATTACAAACGATTACTATCTAATACAATATCATTAATCCGTTCTACGATTCTAATTTAAACATAGTTAAAAGTCATAACGATTCTTATTACAAGTCTATTACAAAACTACGAGATCAACATATTTAGTCGCCTTCTAAGTGAACTCCCCAAACCCACGTGCTCACTTTTGCGATTCCTCACCGGCATTAATCCCTACAATGTTATTTGAATAACCACACATATTTCGATTTGTTTAAGCTAACGCTTAGTGAATAAAACAACAAAAGCATATGAATGATAAACATGCTCGCATTCACATCTCTACATTTCATACTAGTCTCCGGAGACTCAAGTGTACGTTCCATACTCCTAATCCGCGACTCCTCACCAATAAATCCACGCAAAAAGGTAAGACCCACGATTCTTTTCTTCAATTGTGCAACCTTAATGCCTATATCGGTTCCACAAGATGGCTTAGTAAGCACGTGTTTCTTTGACCCAAATAATAACTCAACATGCTCAATTTACATATCACCATGCTCTCTGTAATCAAAACATTTCACCGTACTATTAGGCCTACTTATCAATATAATCGCCCAATATAAACTGCATAATATATCTATAATAACACATGCTTTTCATATCACAACATGAATACATGTCAAGAAATCATTCCAATAACATAGTTGAATCACTCACCTCCAAATAACGTTCTTATAATTCAATTCAAAGAAAACTCGTGCACAAAGAACGTGCATATTTTCGTCTAGTACAACTCCTATGGATCAAAATTCCAATTATCAACTTTTATGAAAAATTCTAGAAAAAGACTTTTCAGAAAACTTAGCCAAACAAGGCCTAATAGGTATCAAAACGACGGCCTTAACTCGAAGAGTTCAAATATGAAATTTGGTGAAAAACCAGCAGACGAGTGGGCGTCGAGAAGCGTTAAGCTACTCAATCATCCTTTTGGCCTCTTTCTTGATTTAGGTTGAAACTTTATAAAATATCTCAAGTCATCTCTATCTATATATAGGCAACATTTTTAGAAATTGTGTTTACCTTCCCACGAGTTTTCAAAACTCCTAATTAGTCTATGAAACTTTCTACACAGCTAGTTTATAGCTTTACATGTGAAACCTCGCAATTATAAAAGTTTCTAACTAAGTTCCGTTTGGTTACTAAAACGCAAATTCTTATATGACTTTTATGAAGTTGCTAATTAGCCTACCAAATTAATAGCATGTTTACTCATCCTCACCAGGATATTAAATCTAACAACAGAAATATATTCTAAGTAAGAAAATAATACAGATAGTGAAATACATAGGTAAACATTTATTTCCAGATAAACATTTAAGGTATTCCATAATGACCGTCTCAATCTTAGAGAGTCGTCACAACCACAAAACACTCATTCACATAGTCTCAGAGGGTTCTCTAACACAGGCACCCAAATCGACTCATGAGTCAAAACTCACTCACACATGTGTCAACATGTACAACACATCACATTATCATGAATGACAATGTAATGAAATACAATAACACAAAAACGAGTGTTATACTATGCCCATGCAGATACCACTTAAAAACAACTTTGAATGAACGTTAATTATGTGATGCACAATATGTAATTGGTGTGGTTGTACTACCAAATCATTCAAAAATCATATTTGGATCTATATTTGAGAACTATAGCATTATTCCATTAAAATCATACATCTAGACGTAAAATCAAGTGATTCCAGTGGCTAACACATCATTATATATAAAGTGATGAAAATGAAAAGTTTCAGTACTTATTAGTTTTCAGTGTGTTAAATAATGTACCACTTAATTAGAAAAGCAAACAAAAAAGCACTGTAAACTTTAAGTGAAAATTTTCTATTGAAAATAATCACTAAATGCAAGTATGTTTGAGTACTTGCACACACTGTTTTTAGTATTGCAAGTTTAATTGCTTAAAATTTTCAGTACTTAAAATTCAGTACTTAATTTGTAGTACTTAATTTTCAGTTTTATCAGATGGAGCCTAGGTCTTTATGATATTAAGTCGGCAAAACAACGACTTTGACAAAGGCCAAATAAATTAAATTTCAACTCTCCAACATAGCATCCACCTTCAATATATATATATATATATATAATTTTGATTTTTCAGTGATCACCAATTAATATAGCTTTTACCTTCAATATTATTTTCACTACAACAAATCTATTTTTTGTAACGCATACTTTTTGTGATGCGCAAATGCGTCACAAAAGATCATTATTTGTGACGCACTTATAGATGTCACAAAAAAATGAAGTTGACCAATTATTGGACCATCTTCGTATCCCAACTAGTTGTGACGCATCTAGTACGTCACAAATAAAATCCCAAATATTTCTGAGGCATCTAGTGCGCCACAAATAAAATTCCTACTTTTTGTGACGCGTATAGTGTGCCATAAATAAAATCTCTACTATTTTTGACGCATATAATACTATTTGTTAAAATTATTACTATTTCTAACGCATTTGGAGCGCCACAAATAAAATCCCTACTATTTCTGCCGCATACAATCACCAATAAAATCTCTACTATTTCTTATGCATCTGGTGTACCACAAATAAAATCCCTACTATTGCTTTGTTGATAATAGAGATAAACATCGCTAAATCTAAACTCGACTTGACAATTGAAACCCATATTCGCGAACCCGTCCATAATCGCCTGCAATAAGCAGTTTCGGGTTCACTTAAAGTCATAGATGAGCCTATTTGCAGAGAGAAGCACCCATTTATAAAAAGGTTTTAAGCAATATATATATATATAGATAGATAGAGAGAGAGAGGGAAAAAGGGGGGGGGGGAGAGAGAGAGAGAGATATAGAGAGTTATGTGTGTGTGTGTGTGTGCATGTGTGTGTGTGAGAAACGTATAATTGAAACATATTTATCTTACACTAGTCTTACATGGAGATTTAAAAAGTAGCCCCATATAACAGCATTTAAGCGTCAAAAATAACCCTACATGGGCAATTAACCCCTCAAAGGGATTAATTGTTAAAAATTTGTCCCACATAGGTGCGTTAAAAGACAGTAATTATCTCAACATAGGGTGATAGGTCAGAAAATATTCGGTCAAAGTCATATCACCACGTCAGCACAGAGACGATGGGTCAGCCAGGAAAGGTGCCTGGAATTCAGCTAACCCATGCTCATCATTCTCGAACCGCTCGATCTGAGCCTGCAGCTCGGGATCCCGTGACAGACTCGTCCCCCGGTGAATGTGACCCAGGCCTACCTCGTTATTCGATCTACAAGACTACTGGCAGCTCCCTAACTTAGTTAGAAGATTAATTCGAGCAGTTTCCTAAACCACTAAGGAAACCTCCCTGATTTATGCTAATCTCATGTAATCAAGTTAGGTTTCCTAACTTAGCTAGTTACCTTGTAAGAGAGGTCTCTTGCATTTATAAGAGAGACCCCTCACCCTCAATACGGGGAATCACATTCTGATTTCTAAGAGCTGCAATACATATCACCTACACGCATACACCTAGCCAGTTTTCTGGTAGGGTCGCCCTCCTTGTTGGCTCACCAAAAGGCCGCTAGTGATCTGTTAATAAACGCGCCCTCCTTGTTGGCTCCCCAAAAGGCCACCGGTGATCTATTAATAAACGTGCTCTGATGCACCCGTGGACGTAGGTCACCTAATTAACGGGGCTGAACCATATACAAACTTCTTGTCTCTCCTGAAATTTCTCTTCTTGTCCTTTACAAATTTTTGGCATCATTAGTTTGGCGCCGTCTGTGGGAACGTAAGACTCTCTAAAAAAAAACAAATCTTCAATTGACTGACATACCGTTGAAGAAGGGTAAGAAAATTGCTGCTCTAACAGGTCAGACAGATTCACATGCCGGGCAGCTGACTGCTTCCATGACCTTTGAGCAGATTATCGCGGCCCTTGCGCAACTCCTAGAGGGCTAGCGGCAAACTCAGTAGCAGATCGAAGCATTGCTGGCCCGTCAGGAAAAGCTCCCTCAAATAGAGGAACAGCCTGGGAAGGGCGTGCACAACCGAGAGCCTGTACGGGTCCGAAGACGTGCCCATACCGAGCTAGTGTCCCCGCCTGCTTTGGGTCGGTTCAGGAACGATGAGTGTAGCTAGGCTCCCGAGCGGACTCGGCTACGTCCCCGGGCCAACAAGCATTGGGCAGGGGACGCCAGAGAAATCATCAAACAACAGACACGCTGCCAGAGGGGAGGGGCAAGGCCAGACTGCCCAGGATTCAGCTAAGGACCCCCCAGCCAAGAGCCGTAGGGATCTTAGCGACATGATTACCCGGAGCTGGAGCTGGGCCCTATCCCAAAGGACAACGTACTTCGAGAAAGAAGTCTCATCGTCCGACCCGATGTACCATTCAGATACGGAGCGAAAAACCGGTTAGAAAGATGTCAAGGCCCAGATCGACGACCTACAAAAACAAATTGAGAAATTGAGTCATAAGCAGCACCATGATCACACTAATACAGAAACCAAGTCGCCCTTTACCGTCTGGGTCACAGGATTCCCCATCCCGCAGAAGTTCAAATCACCACATTTCGACTCTTATGACGGTTCGGGAAGCCCGGTGGATCATGTTCAGACTTATAAGGCCCAAATGGCACTGGTCACCACCATCGATGAACTACTGTGCCTGGCCTTTCCCAGCACTCTCAAAGGGCCGTCCGCACAGTGGTTCTATGCTCTCAAGCCCCAAATAATCGACAATTTTAAGGCACTCAACAAGCTCTTTATCAGTTAGTTTGTGGGGATGGACGCAGCCCGACACCTAACTGCTGACCGTCAAGCAGCGCAATGGAGCATCCTTGAAGAATTACGTCAACCATTTCAACCAGAAAAGGCTCCAGATCTGCCACCTGAATGAAACAGTCGCTATTACGGCCTTCTGCTTGGGAGTTCAGTACACCTAAGTTGCTACGTTGTTCCACCATGACCGACCAGCAACCTTGGTTGAGCTCTCCCAGAGGGTTGGAAAGTACATCGATACTGAAAAGTTCCTAAAGTCCAAGCATGCTAGCCTTACGGGAGACGAGTCCCTAAGATCCAAATACAACCGCAAAGGCCTTGAGAAGGGCTCGGGAAAGAAGCCTAAGCAGGATAAGCAGAAAAGCGATCAAGAGTAGGCCCCAATTACCTTGACACTTCTTTCCTGACCCATCCACGAGGTCATGGCCGCCGCCGAGAGAGGCTCCTTCAATAGCCAGCAAAGCTAAAGGGCCCACCCGAGAAGAGAAACCAGGATAAGTTTTATCGGTATCATAAAGACCACAGTCATGACACAAAAGACTGCTTCAAACTTAAGATTGCTATCAAGAAACTGATTGAGCAGGGCCACCTCGCTGAGTTTGTCGCGATTGATAGGCAGCCTCGGCTTGACACCCGAGCTCCCGAGCAGTCTCAACCGCTCAGGCAAATCAACGTGATCTCCGAAGGAACCTCAAGAGGAGGGGATTCACAGTCAGCTAGGAAGAGACATGCTCGGGCATCCCAATTGGATGTCTGGCATGTCCAATCCGCCAGCTCCCCGCCGACCGACGTACTGACGTTCTGTCCTATGAATTGAAGGACCTGCACTGCCCCCATGACGATCTGCTAGTGATTATACTATCCATAGCAAATTATGTGGTTAAGAGGGTATTGGTGGACACAGCTCCTCTGACATCTTGTTTATCTCAGCTTTCGATCAGCTCAAGATATCAAGGGATCGGCTCTGGCCCGTAGCCACCCCCTGGTAGGGTTCAATGGGTCTAGCATGCAATCGCTTGGTACAATTGAGCTCCTAGTACTCATGGGGACCTACTCCTAGCAAGTCTTCGTACTTGCAAACTTTGTGGTGATAGAAGCCCCGTCCGCCTATAATGTCATCATGGGGAGGCCGACGCGCAATAGAGCCAAGGTGATCGTGTCAACGTACGGCCTAGTGATCAAGTTTCCAACCCCATAGGGCCCTGGGAGCTTATGCAGAGATCAAGAAACTGCCCGGAGCTGTTATGTTAGTTCCTTATATAGAGAAGCAATTATAAAAATGTTGAACATCCAGGAGATGGACCCGAGGGACATAAGGGATAGAGTAGGCCTAGTGAAAGATTTGAATAAAGTAATCTTGGAACCCCAACTCCCCGATCGGTCCATCAGTATCGGCTTTCTCTTGGAACTAGGTCTTAGGGAAAATTTGGTCCATTTCTTGCGATAAAACCAGGACGTCTTCGCCTGGTATCAGAAGGACATGCCTGGGATAGACCCCTGGATCATGTCCCACCGTCTCAACATCAATCCAGACTCTCAGTCGGTCAAGCAGAAGAGGAGGGGCATGGCACCTGAAAGGCAAGCAGTGGTGCGCGAAGAAGTTAAAAAGCTTCTGAAGGCAAAATTCATCCGAGAGGTCCACTATCCCGACTGGTTGGAAAATGTGGTATTAGTCAAGAAAAGCAACAGGAAGTGGAGAATGTGTGTTGATTTAACCGACCTAAACAAAGCCTGCCCCAAGGATTGCTATCTATTGCCTAAGATAGACCTCTTTATGTACTCCACGGCTGGTCACTCGCTTCTCTCATTCATGGACGCATACTCAGGGTACAACCAGATTAGCATGTACCCTAAGGATGAAGAAAAGACGTCCTTCATCACTGACCAAGGGATGCATTGCTACAAGGTGATGCCCTTCGGCCTTAAAAATGCCAGGGCGACTTATCAGCGCCTGGTCAACCACATATTCAAGGATTTGATCGGGAAGTTAATGGAGTTGTATGTCGATGATCTATTGGTCAAGAGCTGGGAAGAGTCTGACCATCTCGAGCACTTGGCCAGAACCTTCAGTGTTTTAAAAAATTTTGGATGAGGTTGAACCCGGCCAAGTGCACATTTGGAGTCTCATCCGGGAAGTTCTTGGGATATATGGTCAGCAGGTGGGGGATTGAAGCGAACCCTGAAAATTTTCAGGCTAGTATTAACATGCAGTCGCCTAGATCAACCAAAGAAGTTCAAAGTTTGGCCGGACGGGTGGTGGCGCTAAATTGAATTGTCTCCTGAGCTACCGACATGTGTCTGCCGTTCTTTTAAATCCTCTATAAATCGTTTTAATGGTCAGAAGAGTGTGAGGAGGCATTTCAGGACCTTAAGAAATACCTGGCGTCACCTCCTCTGCTCTCCATACCTATAACGAAGGAGGAGCTATTCTTATACTTGGCAGTATCACCCTCAGCGGTCAACTCGGCACTCATCAGAGAAGAGCACGAGATACAATCCCCGGTCTATTATACCAGCCAGGCACTTCAAGGCGCAGAAATTTGGTACTCCTGTATTGAAAAATTGACATTCGCCCTCGTCACTTCTGCCCGATGACTTCGCCCATACTTTCAGGCCCATAATATCGTGGTCCTCACAGATCAGCCTCTTTATCGGGTGTTGGGCCGGCCTGAGACATCCGGAAGGCTTATCAAGTGGGCGTTGGAGTTGGAGGAATTTGAAGTAGTCTGCGAACCCCGGACAGTGATCAAGAGGCAAGCAGTGGCAGATTTCCTCATTGAGTTCACATACCCAGAAGATCATGTCGAGGAGCTCAACCTGATAGTTCTATCGCCCGGCCTATAGTCTGACACCCCGACCTAGGTACTCTATGTAGACGGGTCCTCCAACAAACAGGGTAGTAGAGCGGGGATCATCTTGACCACACCTGACAGGATCCAACTGGAGTACGCACTAAGGTTCGAGTTCCGAGCCTCTATCAATGAGGCCGAGTATGAAGCCCTATTGGTTGGGTTATAGTTGGCCACCTCCATGGGTACACACTAAGTCCAAGGGTCTAACGACTCCCACCTCGTGGTCAATCAAGTCAATAAGGAGTACAAAGCTCTGAAAGATAATATGGCAGCTTATTTAGCCCTTATCCGAATAGTTTCAAAAAAGCTTAAGGGGTTCTCCGTTACACAGATCCTAAGGGAGGAGAACACGAGGGCCGATCGGTTAGCCCGGCTTGCCTCATCTTCCAAGTCAGACTTGCCCGGGATAAGGATAGAATACCTACCTGAGCCTAGCATGGTCAACATAGAAGGCATGGAGGTCGAATCAGTCGCCCTAGGACCCAGCTGGATGTATTCGATCGTGACATTTCTAACAACTAGTACTCTACCAGATGAAAAAGAAGAAGCCCGACGAGTAAAATATCGGGTGACCAGATACCACCTTGTTGATGGCATTCTTCACAAAAGGGGATTCTCTATCCTGTATCTCTGGTGCATCCATCCAACACAAGTCCAGGGAATATTACATGAAATCCACGAGAAAGTGTGTGGAAACCATGTTGGAGGTCGGGCGCTTTTCCGAAAGGCCCTGCTGCAAGGCTATTATTGGCCAACGATGGCACAGGATTCCCAAGAATATGTCAAGCATTGTGACAAGTGTCGAAGATGTTCCCCCATGATTAACCGACCGAGAGAGCTCCAGAAACCAATCCTTAGCCCCTGGCCGTTCACCAGTGGGGCATTGATATTGTCGGTCCACTCCCGATAGGAAGAGGACAAGTCAAGTTTGCAGTCATCGCCATTGATTATTTCACTAAGTGGGCGAAAGTCGAACCCTTAACACCAATCACCGAGAAAAAGATGGAAAGTTTTATTGAAAAAAACATTCTTAGCAAATTCGAAATCCCTGGGTCCTCATCAGCGACAACGACAGGCAGTTTGACACTCCGGTCTTCAGGCAATTTTACTCGGGATATGGAATATCAAATCACTAATCTTTCCCTGAGCACCCTCAAGCCAATGGCCAAGCAGAGGTGATGAATCGAACCATTCTGCAGTCAATTAAAACTAGGCTTGAAAATGCTAAAGGACTTTAGGGAGAAAAACTAGCGACCCTTCTGTGGGCATATCGCACCACCCCCCGAGCGGCCATAGGGGAGACCCTTTTTTCCCTCACCTACGGCTATGAGGTAGTGGTCCCCATAGAGCTCGGGTTACCCACTTACTGAGTAGCAAATTTCAGCGACCAAGGCAATGAAGAAGCCCTCAGAGGAGAGCTCGACTTGGTAGAAGAGAAAAGGGACCGGGCATATATGAAAGTGGCAGCTTACAAGCAGCGAGTTTCTCAGTACTTCAACAGTAAAGTCAAGCATCGTAGTTTCCAAGTGGGAGACCTAGTCCTGAAGGTAGTGAACCAATCTACCAAAGTTTCGAGCCACGAAAAGTTAGGGTCAAACTGGGAAGGACCATACAGCGTTACCCGATTCAACCGACCGGGCACCTACTGGTTGCAGACTTTAGACGAGCATGATCTATCTCACCCTTGGAATGTCCAACACCTCCGCAAGTATTTTCAATGAAGCTTGGAGGAAAAACGTATTGAAATTGGTTAAGAAATTTGTATCTCTTTTTAAACAATTAATATGATTTTAAAAAATGAATAATTTTTTTTGTTTTTGCTACAAGTCATTGCCCTTACCAGTGTTCCATGCAGAAAAGACCTCGGGCACATACCCGAGGCACAAAAGACCTCGGGGTCACGCGCAAGGCAAAAGACCTCGGTGTCACACCCGAGGCACCGGCTTTGCCTTAGGTCCATAACCGACAATGGGGGCAAATCCCCCTAGGTGGCTAATGATGGCAAGCCCAAAAGACCTTACAACTACCCACGTTATAGGTCGGTTCCCTACGGTCACCCCCTCTAACAACGACCGCCTTAGCAAAAGCTTGGGGGGCAGGAGGATGTTGGACTAAAATAGAAAATCACTCCGGGCACTAACATGACTTGGAATTCCAAAACATTCCTAAGTACCTAGTGCCCAAAGAAACCAACCAGAACAGTAACAAGACCTAACTCCTACATAGTATCTGGTGAGGCTTTCAAACAGGTCCCGAGAAGTCCAAGTGTTCTTTACTGGTCACGGTCCTAAACTTTTGCTAAGGCAAGGTTTTCCCTAGATTTCAACCGGTCGAGCATAGGTAATTAAAGACAGGCAAGTACAAAAATGATGAAACGATTGATACAAAAGGGTGGCCTTAGAGTACCTTTTCATTAATCAAAATTAAGATTTGTACAGAGCCTGGGAAGCAGTTGTAGTAGCCTCCCAAAAAAAAGAAAAAAAAAAGAACGAAAGAACAAAAAGAGACAGGCTAAGAGTCTAGGCGTCATCCACCACGAGGACATCTTCGGTCTCACTAACCTTTCCCCCGTGAGCAACCTCTGCCCCCGGAGCAACCTCTCCTCCCGGGGCAGCTTCCCTGCCCAGGGTAGCATCTCTAGCAGGTCCTGCCTTAGCAGCAAAACCTTCGCCAGCAGCGGGACCCATGTCCCAATAGTCTGAGTCGATCCCTTTGTAGGATGAGATGTCCCACTCGTAGACCTGAAAGAAGCCGTCGTCGAAGGCCTCCTCCATAGACCCCGCAACCATTGTCCCGGCAAGGGCCTTCTCTCGAGGTTTTGTCGTAGCTAGGCTGGCCTGATCAGCCCCCAGATCATCCAAGGCGATCGCCAGCTCCGTTTACATAGCGATGAGGCCCAGGGCTAAGCCCTTGACCTTGTCCTTCTCAACGGCCAAGGCAATCTCCTTGGCCTCAGAGGCTGCCCCTTCTTGTGACAAGGCGGCTTCAGCAGCAATGGCCCTCCCAGCCAAGGACGGTAGGAAGGATTAAGCTCTGGCGGCTATGCAGTTGACTTGCAAAAACAAGCAAAACCGATTGGTCACTTAACAAAAGCAAAATAAAAAGAATTTCTCTAAAGGACAAAAAAAATGGCAAAGATACTTACGAAGTGGGAGAGGTTGTACAACCACCCTTGGAAGA
The DNA here is from genome assembly GCA_033977485.1 of Hydrangea macrophylla. Classification (NCBI taxonomy): domain Eukaryota; kingdom Viridiplantae; phylum Streptophyta; class Magnoliopsida; order Cornales; family Hydrangeaceae; genus Hydrangea; species Hydrangea macrophylla. Next base: position 76,468,192 of record CM066993.1, read on the forward strand.
CCTGGGGAGACATGTTGGCACACATCTCCACCTGGCTGGGGAGGAGGACTAGTCTGACTCTCTCCCTTATCTTCGTCGACTCCCCCAGTGGTGTCCCGGATGACAAGTCTGCCCCGGGGAACAGTTTCCTCCTCCACCAGTACACGAGGGGCCGACATCACCCCAAGTTCCTTGTACATTGCTATCTTGTGCCTTATTCACTAGAGTGGATGATTGCTGCATAAGGTCTTGACAGCGTGCCTCTTTCTTCTATCTGCCACCCGGGTGGCAGTTGCGGTGGCCTGTCTGGCCCTCAGCTACACTATGTCTCTCTGGGGGCCCATTTCTACAAAGGAAAAAGATCGCACAGTTAGTAGTCGAGAAAGCAAAAAAAGACAGATAAAGCTAGATAGTTCGCCCAAGAATTTACCCAGGATGATTGGGGGAAAGACGGGAGCTTCAACAGGTTTGTCCGGGTTATAGGAAGCAATAAAGTCCCCCGTCCAGGATAGCACATTCTAGACGTTGGTGGATAGGTTAGCCAAACTCCTGATCCTAGTTTGACACTCCTTAGGAATGCTCGGTGGGTCTGCAGATCCCACTGTAAAATGAAGCATGAAGCGGTTAGCCACCAAGTTGCAACCAAAAGTACAAGATAGCAAAGGGAGAAATGATGGACGAGCTTACTCCTCAACTCTCCTGCTCAGGAAGTCCTTAGCTGAATCCCTTGGGCTCTCTCACAAAGCCCGAGGGTGGACACTTGGAAGAACTTGTTCTTCCACCCCTTGTTGTTGATCGGGTAGTTGACAATAATTTTTCTCCCCTGCCGAGCCCTAGAGAGAATAACCCGACCTCCCCATGCACCAGGAACAGTCGATGGGCCCAAAAGAACTCCTGAAGGATGAGCTTATACCCGAAGACTTGGGGCCAAAGAGATGGACCCCATCAGAAACCTCCACCCATTTCGGTTTAACTGCTCGGGAGCGATCTTGAGGTAGATCAAGACGTCCCGAGTGACCGAGTGAAGTGGAATATGGAACCCTGCTGTGAGGGAGTCCTCGTATAAATTGACGAAACCCAGGTGGTGGAGCTGGGCCCAGTCAACTTGCACGATCAAGGAGCAACCGTCGAGAATAGCGTACCTATCCCTAATCCAGCTGAGGTCTTGAGCGCGCAAGATGGAAGGAGTAAACTCATAGGCAAATGCTACCCCGGGGATAGAAGCCTCTGGTATCTCATCACTAGAACCCCGTGAGACAGAGGCCACCGAGGCCTCCTAGTCTGACTCAGCGTCTGATACCCAAATCAGAATCCTACCCTCACTATGGTGGTCCGACGGAGTAGTGGAGGGTGGATCTAGGTTCGTGTCCGGAGTCCCAGACCACGATTGTTCGTCCTCTGACCGGGAAGAGGAATCAAAACCAAAATGTTCCATCTCTAAGGTTCTTGGGACTGGACGGGGGAGTAACTGGTGGCCTAGATAGGGGTCGACGACTCCAAGTCTAAGTACAAGGGGGGCAGATCCAACAGTCTGTAGGGTAAAGTGTACACAGCTTTTAGGGTAAAAAACACTCAGTTAACTCACTTGCAGGATAACCCGACTGGTTTAACCACTCTACTACAGAGGACGGGTTGCTTAACCTAAGGAGAAAAGTGAACCTAAGAAAAAAGAAGTCCCACTCCTGTGCAAGCCCTAATGGGTTTGTCCTCTCCAGCAACACTTAGGAAAAAAAAAAGATAAGAGGGGAAGGGAACAGAGAATTGGAACTGGGGAAGTAAGGACTTAAAAAAATTAAAGTAGGAAAAGAGCTCGGGAAGCTTGACCGGGAACTTTTTGCTCTCAAACCGCTCCGTGATCTCTGTCTCAGGGCAGCAGGAATAAAGGAAATGAACAAGGACCCCTTATATATGAAGCGCGAACGGTCCAGATCAGATCAGATCCAACGGCCAGGAAGCTTTCCAACCTAAACCACCTAAAAGCTGTCTCCACGGGCACTTGAAGCGTCGCCTCAAAAGACACGTGCATTAAATGCTTGACGTGACGATCAGGTTACCACGCGACTGATTGGTTATGCCAGCACTGGCCTTGTTGGATCCTAACTAAACCAGTCACACCTGACACATGGCAGCCACCGACCCCGGGTTCCCAACGGTACCGTTCGATTTGACCCCGGGTGGCCAAGGGCGGGCCCATTCTTAAATAGTATAGATTTTCAAACCTCATTAATATAGCATCACATCCGCTTTGAAAATTGGGGGCAGCTGATAGGTCAGAAAATATCCGGTCAAAGTCATATCACCATGTCAGCACAGAGACGCTGGGTCAGCCGGGAAAGGTGCCTTTAATTCAGCTAACCCGGGTCCATCATTCCCGAACTGCTCGGTCTAAGCCTGCAGCTTAGGATGACTAGGCGGACTCGTCTCCCGGTGAATGTGACCCAGGCCTGCCTCATGATTCGCTCTACAAGACTGTTGGCAGCTCCCTAACTTAGTCAGAAGATTAATTTGAGCTGTTTCCTAAACCACTAAGGAAACCTCCATGATTTATGCTAATCACATGTAATCAAGTTAGGTTTCCTAACTTAGCTAGTTACCTTGTACGAGAGGTCTCTTGCATTTATAAGAGAGACCCCTCACCCTCACTGGGGGGAATTGCATTCTGATTTCTGAGAACTGCAATACATATCACCTACATGCATACACCCAACTAGTTTTCTGGTAGGGTCGCCCTCCTTGTTGGCTCACCAAAAGGCCGCCGGTGATCTGTTAGAAAACGTGCCCTCCTTGTTGGCTCACCAAAAGGCCGCCGGTGATCTGTTAATAAACGCGCTCCGACACACCCGTGGACGTAGGTTACCTAATTAAGGAGGCCGAACCACATACAAACTCCTTGTCTCTCCTGAAATTACTCTTCTTGTCCTTTACCAATTTTTGGCATCATCATAGGATATAAACCTTAAAATCAACCTTTTAAGTGTTAATATTTTTTGGCCAATTTTAGAATTTTTATCAGTTTTGAGGAAAATCTTAACAGTTTCACGTTAGTCCAAAATCACAAGGAGTTAAGTGTTCACTTTTAAACCATAGGAGCCTAAAGTGAAAATAAGCCTAGCCACAAGGAGTAAAATGTTTTTAACTCTAAAAATTAACACTTGGGCTATCAGCACTCACTTTTGTGCACCAACAAACCCCCCTCCCCCCCAATTTTACTTCCCTCTTATCCTTCAAACTTCAGAGAGAGAGAGAGAGAGGTGACACAGAGGTTCAATATCGCAGTCCCTCATGCATCCACCTTCCCCGCCCCTTCTGCGTCCACCACCGCCGTCCCTCCTGCTGTCAGCCCTTGTTGATCGAGCCCTAGAAATTAGGTGATTTCTATTTTCTAATTTCTAGATTTGATTTTTTGTTTCTTTAATTTCCAATTTCTAATTTCTGGATTTGATTTCTTCTTTCTGCAAGTGATGAAGAATGAGATTTTCTTGTTACTATTTTGGGTTTGCTGGTAAATTAGTAGAGAAGGATAGTCATAGTTAAGCTTTTCTTTTGAGATTTTTTTCGTGTTCACATTTTAGTTGTAATGTGTCACACCCCAGAGTAGCAAAAATAGAGAAAAATAAATTTCCTTTTGGGTCCATAAGGAATGACAAGTGAAAGTCACTAATTATCCACACCACACAGTACTAGTCCCACAAAAACAGTAAACAACTGAATATATATAACAACAATTCTATCCATTACAAAATCAGAGTGTGCTCCTCAGGATCACAACAGGTCTGGAGACAACATATGCCCAAGTACCCGTTAAACTAAAACAAAACAGAGTTCACCAGAAATATAAAATTGAATATAAATCTTCAGTCTTCAACTGGCGTAAGGGTCGTCATCAGCATAGTAGCCCTCTCTAGTATAACTGTCGTTAGTCGGGCCACCCTCTGCATAATCCGACTCCGGGTAGTAGCCATCACTGTAGGTTCCATCACCTGCATTGTTAAGGACCGGATAGTCTGGACGGCGAATGTCTAGGCAATAAAGGCCACCAGATTACTAAAAGTTGAGTAAGAACTAACACAGTCTCATAGAAATAACGTAATTACCAGTTATGAACGATAGAAAACAGTGATACTAATTATTTCTCTTCCTCTTTTATTCAGACACATCACTGACCGATTCTCATCATCTTCCAACTCTAAGACTGATTGTACCAAATCCGACTGACTATCTCAAACTGATTATATCATCACGACATACTCATGCTCTTGTTCACCGTTTTACTGCTTTTAAGAACTCTTGCGAACACCAATACATCGTTCTCATATAACGACTAGTCTATGGACGTACCCATATTCTTGTTCACCGCTTTTAAGAACTCTTATTGTTCACCTCTTTTAAGAACCCTTGCGAGTACTGTATGTACATAGCTCTGGTAGATACAAACTATGAGTGTGCCACAACTACTCTTGTTCACCACTTTTAAGAACACTTATTGTTCACTGCTTTTAAGAACTCTTGCGAGTACTGTGCACCCATAGCTTTCACAATCTTGGTCAAATCCTTCTGACTCACTTATTGGATTCAACCTGAGCGAATCATCTGCTCGACTCACACAACCTTGAAAATAGCTAACATCTCACTAACTCAATCACCAGTTATCTAATGCTACCCATTGTCATACCTCAAACCTTATCTTATTATCGTGTCGTATTATTACTAATGTTTCGAACCCAACTACGTTACTCACCATGTTATCTTAATCTCATTATCGTATCCCATTACCTCCGTAAATCCATAATATTGTATAGTAGAAACATGGAACAATAACTAAACAGTTGCACATTATGAATTATAAACTTAAAGGAACACATCCATGTTCTGCTATGTTCGATCGATTGAAGCCAACTCAATCGCTTGAAAAAAGTGTCATTCGATCGTTGAAGTATTCTTGATCGATCGAAGTGAAGGTGGTCTCGATTGATTGAAGTCATTTCGATCGATTGAGACTTGATGTTGTTCGATCGATTGAACGTAGTTCGATCGGTCGAACTTTATCTTCCACAGATTCTGGCAGTGAACGTCCAGAATATGTTAGGTCATGTTTGGGTTATTATTAAATGTCCAAAACATGTAAAACATCACAACTAAGCTATTGAGTGAGTTTGGAACTCACCAAATGTCGTTAAGGGCGCGTTTAGCAACGTGTGAGCTCCGAGCTTTAATGGTGGCCTCCTTCTCTCTCTCTGCTCCTCTATCTCTCTTTGTCTTCTCTTTCTCTCTATCTCCTTCTTTTCTTCTTTTCCTCTACTTTTTCTTCTTCTCCTCCTTTTCTGACTATATGTATATATATTAGTGTGTATATATAGATGTATATGTATATATAATTAAAACAAGCATACACACACACACACACACACTCTCTCTCTCTCCAACTCTTCTGTTCAGCAAACACACACAGCACACAAGCACAAGGTATATATAGAGAGTATGGGGGTACAGGTGGCTGTCTTTACATGAAACCGTGAAATTTTGATGATTACATATTCGATCGACCGAAAGGTGTTCGATCGCTCGAGAGTAGATCGGTCAGGTTTGATCGATTGAAAAAGGTTTAATCAATCGAAGTAGGGACCATGTCTTAAATTTAGGTTGGTAGGGTTTCGATCGATTGAACAAGGCTCGATCACTTGAAATTTTGAAATGTTCGATCGCTCGAAAGAGCTTTGATCGATTGAAAGTGAAACTTCATGTATGAACAAGGGAAGTATATAGGATCTCTCTTAATTAAATAATTATTGAAAATATAGGGTATTACATCATCCACCACTCAATAAAAGATTTTGACCTCGAAATCAAAGGCATATAAGGTCTATAAAAAAATGAAAACTTCTCTCGCATCTCTGTCTCTAGTTCCCACGAAACTTCTCCCTCATCACAATGCTTCCACTGAACCTTGACTAACAGAATATCCTTGTTCTTGAGCTTCTTGATTCCATGGTCTAAAATCCACATTGGTCCATCATTAAATGTCACGTTTGTGTTGACTTCAATATCTTTGAAGTTGATCTCGTGCGCCGGCTTATGAGCACATTTCCTCAGCATTCTGATGTGGAAAATGTTATGTAGTCCTGACATCTTCAGCGGCAATACAAGTCGATAAGCAACCTTCCCAACAAGCTCTATAATTTCGAATGGTTCGATAAATCGCGATGATAACTTACCTCTCTTCTGACCAAAATGAACATTCCCTCAAATAGGTGAAACTTTGAGTAGTACATGATCTCCCACGGTGAATTCCAAGTCTTTATGTCACTTGTCAGCATAACTCTTGTGTCGTGTCTGAGCTATCTTTATCTTCTCACATACAATCTAAATCTTCTCGTTGGTTTCTCGTACCATCTCTGGCCCAAGAAGTTGAGTATCTCCAACTTTGTCCCAACATAGCAGCGATCGGCAAGGTCTTTCGTACAAAGCTTCAAACGGTGCCATTCCTATACTGGTATGGTAACTATTATTGTCAGCGAACTCGATCAATGGTAGGTGCGTCTCCCATAAATTCTCAAAATCAATAACGCAAGTGCGTAGCATATCCTCCATTACTTGATTAACTCATTCAGTCTGTCCATCAGTCTACAGATGAAAGGCTGAACTCAAGTTTAATGTTGTTCCCATTGCTATTTAGAGACTCTTCCAAAATTCTACAGTAAAGCACGAATCTTGATCTGACACAATTAAAACAAGTACTCCGTGTAACCGTACAATGTGTTGTAGATACATACGGCTTAAATGTTCTACTAGATACGTCATACTGTATACGATAAAATGTGCCATCTTCATAAGTCGATCCACGATTACCCAAATTGCATCGTGGTTCTGCTGTGATTTCAGTAATCCTACCATGAAATCCATGGTGATGTGTTTCCATTTCCATTGGAGAATCGGTAATGGCTGTAGAAGTCGTGGTGGTTTCTGATGTTCTGCCTTTACTTGCTTATAAGTAAGACATTGGGCGACATACTTAGCCACCGCTGTCTTCATTCCTTCCCACCAGAAATTCCTCTTCAAATCCTTGTACATCTTCGTACCTCCAAGATGAATCGTCATTCGTGCCTTATGTGCTTCATCCAACATTTCTTTCCGGAGATTTCCTTCGTTAGGTACACAGAGTCTACCTTTACATCGTAAGGCTCTGTCTATAAAGATACTCCAGACTTCTGGTTCTTTGGCTGACATTTTTTTGAACCATAACTTCAAATCTTCTACTGTCTATCGAACTTCTATGATACGGCTGATCAAAGTTGGTTGTATCATAAAGCATCCAAAATGTTATCCTTCTATTGGTTCCACTGGCTGAAGATCAAATTCAACTAAAACTTCCAATGCTCACCATTCTCGAATTAATAACGCAGCGATCACTAGTCGAGGTTTACGACTCAAAGTGTCTGTTACGACATTTGCTTTACTCGGATGGTATTGCAATGTAAAGTCATAGTCCTTGAGTAACTCCATCCATCTTCACTGTCGCATGTTCAACTCCTTCTGAGAGAACAAATGCTTCAAATTCTTATGATAAAAAAATAGATCAAACTTTTCTCCGTAAAGATAGTGTCTCCAAATCTTCAATGCAAACACTATTGTTGCTAATTCTAGATCATGTGTAGGATATTTCTTTTCATGTACCTTCAACTCTCTTGATCCGTATGCAATCACGTTCCCATCTTGCATAAGCATACAACCTGATCCCTGGTGCGATGCATCACTCTGGATTATGTATCACTTTCCACTCTTTCGTATCGCGAGTACTGGTACATAAGTCAATCTTTCATTTAACTCTTGAAATGCACCCTCTTGCTTGTCTATCCATTCGTACTTCGTCTCCTTGCTTGTCAAGTTCGCCAAAGGTCTTGCTATCTTGGAAAATCCTTCGATAAATCTTCGATAATATCCTGCTAGGCTGAGAAAAATTCTGACTTCCGTTGCGTTGGTTGGCCTGGTTTAGCTTAAGACTGCATCGATCTTGGATGAGTCCACAGAGATACCGTCTTTAAGATAAAACATGTCCTAAGAATTTGACCTCTTATAGGAAAAACTCACACTTGCTAAACTTTGCATACAACTTGTTATCTCGAATCGTCTGTAAAGCAATCTATAAGTACTCCTTGTGATCTTCCTCTATCTTTGAGTAGATTAATATGTCATCGATGACCACTATGATGAATTAATCCAGATATGGTCTGAATACTCTATTCATCAAGTCTATGAATACTACTGGCACATTCGTCAGTTAAAAGGGCATAACCGAAAACTCATAATGCCCGTATCTTGTCCTGAATGCAGTCTTCGACACATACTCTGGTCGAACTAATAGTTGATGATATCTCGAATGTAGATCGATCTTTGAAAAGATCCTTGATCGTTGTAACTGGTTGAATAGAACATCTATCCGAGGAAATGGATATCTATTCTTGATCATTACCTTATTTAACTCCATGTAGTTTATGCAGAGTCAAAGTGTTCTGTCCTTCTTCTTTACAAATAGAACTGGTGCTCCCCAAGGTGACGTACTTAGATGAACAAATCCTAAATCGTTGAGTTCTTGAACTTGCTTCTTCAATTCTAACATCTCAGTTGGTGTCATCTACTACGGAGTCTTAGATATCGGCAATGTACCAGGTACTAGTTCCACACAGAAGTCTATCTCCCTCTTTGGTGGAAGTCCTTTAATATCCTAGATTACATCCTGAAAATCTTGTACAGTAGGAATCTGATCCATCGTGGGTTCTATGCTCATACTCTCGATTATAGCTAAACCACTTGTCAAGGATATATTACTCGTTGACTGACACTGAAATTTATTCGTCGAACGTCCTTATATTGGAAATACAATCGTCTTGGTGGGGCAATCCAAGTTGGCGTTGTACTTAGTCAACTAATCCATCCCTAGGATAATATCGAATTCTGACATCGACAGAACCACTAAGTCCACTAGAAGATTCTTATCTCCCAAGGTCAATGGGCAATCTTTGTACACTTTACCCAACCTAACAGTCACTCCCAATGGTGACACAGAATTAAGTGCTGGCTCAAGTGTCTGGGATTCTAAACCCAATTGACGCACAATTTTGACAACAATAAATAAACGTGCAGCTCCAGTAACAAATAAAACTTTAACTGGACTATGAAAGAGTACAAGCATACCATCCAGATGCTACTGTTCATCAACATTAAAGCCTGCTTCTGCTGGGATGATGGCATTCATCCTAGTCTGATCTAGGGGTCCCTTGGATTCCTTGAACTGGTGCTCCATAGCATCCTCCTTGTGGTGCACGGCAATCCTTGCTTAAATGTCCCAGCTTGTTACAATTTTGGCAGATAGCATCCATCCAGCGATTAACCCTGAGGGTTGTGCAGAACTTGGCAATGTGCCCTGGCTTTTTGCAATTAAAACATCCTCCGGTGTTGGTTAGCAGGGCTGTTAGCAGTGCTTGAGGGTGCGATCTTGCTAGCGATATTGCTGGGGTCGAGAATAATTTTGCTAAGTCTTCCTAGTTCCCTCCCAGGTTCTTTTGTTTCCTTGAAAAGTACTATGAGGTCTCCAACTCTAGGTATTCCTCGGTGGTTGCCTCGATTGGAAGTTCTTCCACAGCTGGGGTTGATTTATCTGTAATTGCTGTGCTGGGTAAGCATCATTTTCTAATCTTGTAGCGAATCTGACAATCCCCTCAAACGACTGATTCAGATGGCCAACCATCATATATCTGAGGTGGGGGTTCAATCCTTGGTGAAATCTCTTCACCTTCTTCTGTGGAGTGTCGATCATATGTTGAGTGAATCGAGATAATCGCTCAAACTGTGTAGTGTATTCCCGTATAGTCCATCCTCCTTGGACAAGATTGAGAAAGTTCCTATCCTATTGATCCCTCTCATCTTCTGGGAAGTACTTTTCTAGAAATCTTCCTTTGAATTTTTCCCAAGGCATCGCTCTTGCAGCATTTATCCCAATAGTAGCTCGTTCGGCTTTCCACCAATCTGCGGCGGCATAGGTGAGCTGGAACATAGCAAGACAGTGCTTCTCTTGTTCACTGCATTCCAATGCTTCAAAAATCAATTCCATCTCTCTTATCCATTGTTCAGCTTTCCATGGTTATGTTAGTCCATCAAACTTCTCAGGACGTAATCCATAAAATTTTGCTAGCAGTTTGTCTCCAGTTTGTCTTTGCTGAAACGGTGCAGCTGGGGGTTAGACAGGTCATTGGTTGGTGGCATGGTTATAGGTATCGCTTACATGCTCCATCCTTTGCATAAAGGATTTAAAGACTCCAGATGGATACATTCCCTCTGGAATAAGTGCTCTAATTCGCGCTTGGTGATTTCTCAAAGGTCCTATCATAATGATAACGAGTGTCACCTACAAGAGACCCACTGATTAGCTGAAAGTCTTCTCGCAGAAACAAAACTAAGATAGAACGAGAAGCAGTAAAAACTAATAGTTCTACTAAACAACACATAGCAATCCAATATATAATCAATAGCAAAAACACTACTTGGATGTATATTAAAAGATGTACCAAATAGTACACACTAGTCAAAATGTGTACCACATGGGACTAGGGCTAAAATAGTACTAAAGTCAGCTAGTTACTATACTACTACTAGAAATATCTATACAAAGCTATGGTCAATAGCTATCTCTCAAGCTCCCAAAAATCTGATGGACAACATATCCTAATATAACTAAAAAAAATCTAAGCCTTCCCTGGTCCTGACTCAAAAGTCGTCAGCATCTGATCCTGTTGGTGGCGCCTCGTCCACTGAATCGATATGTATCTTCTCAACTGGTGCATCCTCAATTGGTGCGGCAAGCTCTCCGACTACCACTCCGATATCTCAATCCTCAACCATCTCTACATCAGCATCCTCCATCGCGTCTGCTATCGCCTGGTTGGCGACCTCGACAGCTACTGCAGTAAATCCATCGGCAATGTCAAGAGATCCTACTATCGCAGCCTCTCCCATAATAAATCCAACTGGCTGGGCGATCATCTTAGCTATCCATCCTACTGCCATGTCGGCCATAGCTACCATACGCATAATTGGTCCAGCGGGTAACTGAAGCACAACAGGTATTTCTGCCACAACTACCTCCTCATCCCGAATCTCCTCCTCTGCTATCTCCATAATCACGTCTCCCTCTACTACTATATTTTCCTCAATGGCCTCTGGGTCCTCTGGCTCAATCTGGCTCCTCCGGATCAGCCTCCGGCTCATCATCATCATCCTCGTCTGCAGACTCCTCCTCTACTGGGTCTTCATCGTACATAGGCTCCTCCTCTCCATCCCCGTCAATATCCTCGTCAGGATGCTCATCCTCTGGCTCTAGGTCCTCCTCACCCTGAATTGGCTCAGGCTCTGGAACTGGTATAATAGGTACCAGTGATGGTAGGGCTACAGGTGTAGGTGCAGCTGCAGGCTCTAGTGGAACAAGCCCTACTAAAATTGCTCGCAACTCAATTGTGTCTACCTTTGGCTTACTTTGGATCAACCTAGCCATCTCCTGGTATATGGCAGCTCAGGTCATAGTATAATGATATGCATCCATACGTATCTCTGCCGGGTGTGTCGTGCCCACAACATAGAGAGAAGTCCACATCCTCTCCTCTAAATAACGACTAGCTGTCTGGCGAATATGGCTCTGGTATATCTCTGGTATGGCTGACTCTACAGTATTGCCATGAATAACATGTCCGCCAAAGGAATCATCTATGAATAAGTGGAAATCTGGATCCATGCTAACCTGCAAAGGAAACTATCTATCATCAGAAAGACGAACTTATCTTAGACTCCTATCTCATCTCAGGGATCTCAATATATTAAGACTCGATGGTGTGGACTCGTTAGTAAATGAAAGTATCACAACCTAAAGCTTTGATACCAAAAAAAACTTGTTACGCCCCGGAACAACAAAAATAGAGAAAAATAAATTTCCTTTTTGGGTCCATAGGGAATGACAAGTGAAAGTCACTAATTATCCATACCACACGGTACTAGTCCCACAAAAACAACAAAAATAGTAAATAACTAAATATATAACAACAATTCTATCCATTACAAAATCAGAATGTGGTCCTCAGGATCACAACAGGTCTAGAGACAACATATGCCCAAGTACCCGTTAGACTAAAACAAAACAGAGTTCAACAGAAATATAAAACTGAATATAAATCTTTAGTCTTCAATTGGCGTAAGGGTCGTCATCAGCATAGTAGCCTTCTCCAGTATAACCATCGTTAGTCAGGCCACCCTCTGTATAATCCCACTCTAAGTAGTAGCCATCACCGTAGGTTCCATCACCTGCATTGTTAAGGACAAGATAGTCTAGACGGGGATCGTTCAGGCAATAAAGGCCGTCAGCTTATTAAAAATTTAGTGAGAACTAACTAACACAGTCTCATAGAAATAACGTAATTACCAGTTATGAACGATATAAAGTAGTGACACTAATTATATCTCTTCCTCTTTTATTCAGACACATCACTAGCTGATTCTCATCATCTTCCAACTCTAAGACTGACTGTACCAAATCCGACTGACTATCTCGAACTGATTATATCATCATGACATACTAGTGCTCTTGTTCATCGCTTTACCACTTTTAAGAAATCTAGTGAACACCCATACATCATTCTCATATAATGACTGGTCTATGGATGTACCCATACTCCTGTTCTCCGCTTTTAAGAACTCTTACTGTTCACCGCATTTAAGAACCCTTGCAAGTACTGTACATACATAACTCTGGAAGATACAAACTATGATTGTGCCACAACTACTCTTGTTCACCGGTTTTAAGAACTCTTACTGTTCACCGCTTTTAAGAACTCTTGCGAGTACTGTGTACCCATAGCTTCCATAATCCTGGTCAAATCCTTCTGACTCACTTATTGGATTGAACTTGAGCGAATCATCAACTTGACTCACACAACCTCAAAAATAGCTAACATCTCACTGACTCAATCACCAGTTATCTAATGCTACCCATTGTTATACCTCAAACCTTATCTTATTATCGCGTCGTATTATTACTAACATTTTGAACCCGACTATGTTACTCACCATGTTATCTCAATCTCAATTTCATATCCCATTACCTCTGTAAATTTATAATATCGTATAATAGAAACATGGAACAATAACTAAATAGTTACGCATTATAAATTATAAACTTAAAGGAACACATCCATGTTTTGCTATGTTCGATCGATTGAAGTCAATTCAATCACTTAAAGAAAGTGTTGTTTGATCTATTAAAGTATTCTTGATTGATCAAAGTGAAGGTGGTCTCGATCGATTGAGACTCGATGTTGTTCGATCGATTAAACCTAGTTCGATCGCTCGAACTTTGTCTTCCATAGATTCTGGCAGTGAATGTCCAGAATATGTTAGGGCATGTTTGGGTTATTATTTAACGTCTAAAACATGTAAAACATCACAACTAAGCTACTGAATGAGTTTGAAACTCACCGAACGTCTTTAATGGCATGTTTAGCAACATGTGAGCTCCGAGCTTTAATGGTGACCACCTTCTCTCTCTCTCTCTGTTCATCTATCTCTCTCTGTCTTCTCTTTCTCTCTGTCTCCTTCTCTTTTTCTTTTCCTCTACTTCTTCTTCTTCTTCTCCTTCTCTAACTTTGTGTATATATAAGTGTGTATATATAATAAAAACAAGCGCACACACACACACACACACACACACACACACACACACACACACACTCTCTCTCTCTCTCTCTCTCTCTCTCTAAATCTTTGGTTCAACAAACACACACATCACATGAGCATAAGGTATATATAGAGAGTATGGGGGTGCAGGTAGATGTCTTTACGTGAAACCTAGAAATTCTGATGATTACACGTTCGATCGACCGAAAGGTGTTCGATCGCTCGAGAGAAGATCAGTCAGGTTTGATCTATTGAAAATGGTTTGATTGATCAAAGTAGGGACCACATCTTAAATTTATGTCGGTAGGGTTTTGATCGATTGAACAAGGCTCGATCGCTTGAACTTTTGAAGTGTTTGATCGCTCGAAAGAACTTCGATTGATTGAAAGTGAAACTTCATGTATGAACAAGGGAAGTATATAGGATCTCTCTGAATTAAATAATTATTGAAAATATAGGGTATTACATAATGCCAACAACAATAACAGTTTGATAGTCATTATTGACTGGTGTAGGGGCTGAAACTTTAAAGGGGTTGTAGTGAAAGGGGATTAGGTCTTCTAAACACAGTAGGGGCTGAAGCTTTTCTTTTGAGATTTTTTTTTCTTGTTCACATTTTTTCTTCTTCTTCTTTATTCTCTCGCTGTATATATTGATTTGTGGATTTAGGGCTTCTAAGACAAGTTTGCTCATAGATTTGGGTTAGGCATCTCTCTCTTTCTTTCTCTCTCTCTCTCTCTCTCTCTCTCTCTCTCTCTCTCTCTGACACACATACACACACATACACACACACACTCAACATACCCATTTTTGTGATTGCATTTAATTATTTTTAGGTATTGATGAGATCTTGGAAAGATTACAGCTTGGATTTGGGTCTCTTGATCATGTCCTCTATTTAGTAATCTTCTCGATTTTGAAATCCATGGTTCACTTTCCTTTACATTGTGCAATAAGTATTAACATTTAACAATTATTCACTTTCCTGTATTTATGTTCAAGTAAATTAAGGTATATCAGTATATGTAGCAACTGCAACTCTTACTTACTTCCATTAGGTATTCGGAATTTTGAGAAGAACTTTATTGTTGTTATGTTAATGATGTCGATGAGACCCTATGATTCCTATCCCTGGTGTGTACATTTACTATGGCCATGTGTGTATATATATGTGTGTATATTTTCTATAATAATGTGCCATTTTTTAATGATTTTGTTTGGGATATTTATCTTTAGGAAGGACTAAGATTTAGTTAATTGTATTTCCAATGTACGCTTTTGGGTAAAGCTTACACTAGAGGAATTGAAAGAAATTTATGATGCAGTGCCAATTGAGGAAGGGGCAGGTGACTTGTCCATGTATAACTTTTTATCTAAATACTTTTGAAAGTTTGCAATTACCCAACCAAAATATGGTTAATCATAACCCCATAAAAATAATAAAAAGAATAGTATAAATGTGTCCTATTGTAGGTGTGAAAAAAACTAAAGTAAAATGATGACAGATCATTTGCTAATGTAGTGTATGGTATGGTATGGTCATAATGTAGTGTATCTATATATACAAAAAAAAATGAAGTAAACAAAAACCGAGCGACATGATTGAGTTATTGATTAAAGTTAGTTTATGTTCATTTTGCTTTTCTTGAGTTGTTTTGAAGTAATATATTAATTTAGTGAACTAGATTGATGGACTAAATATATGTTGCTTATGCAAAATCTGGGATGTACTTAACCACTTTGTTAAAGGTTTGTTCCTTGTTGTTTTCCTTAAGGTTTGGACTTAACCACTTTTTTATTTGAAATGTTCAAGTCTGTCTTGATTCTTGTCCTTTTCGTAGGGAGTGAGAGTTGATGGTATATCCTATTTAAGTGATGAAATTGGCGTGAACTAAGTATAGATAGTGCTACAGCTGGATTGAGGTAATCTTTTGTTTGGATTGAAGATTCAGAGTTGACATTCTAATTTTACATTATTGTAATTCACATAGTTGTTTGGACTAGCTAGTTCGATGCACTTCATCATTTACCACATATATCTGTAGTAAAATAAAAGTTTGGTCACTGCTGCACCTCACTGATAGTTTAAAATTTTGAAAAGTTTTTGTTGAAGCATTTGATTATCTATTATACGTCCAAAATTGGCTCTATTCTATGACCGAGCGGTTCAATTCAATGACCGGCCCCTATCCCGATCAAGTCATGGACTGATACTTAGCATCATCCTGAGTGGTATATGCACAAAGCCCGACCAACAGGTTGGGAAGTCCACGCAGGCGTGACTCGTCACAAAGACAGCTCACCCAGGCCCCCGAGGCATGATCCAAAATATTCCAGATTGTTTCCTACTCAAGTTAGAAGACTAATAGAAAGTGAAAATTGCTTCCTAATTCAATTAGGAAACCCCTAAATTAAATTTCATTTCCTTATCCTTGTACGAGTAGGTCTCTTGCATCTATAAAAGAGACCACTCACCCCCATAGAAGGGGATCAACTTCTCAGTTTGCATAGCACCCCTATAGCAATCATCATCGTGCTCGGCCGACCTACGCTAGCTCCAGACTATTGTTGGTTCACCGCAGGTCACCGACTTTTTACAGTATAGTGAACGTGCTCAGACACACACGTGGACGTAGGTTCCTTCATTCACAGGGCCGAACCACATACAAAAAACCAGTCTCTCATTCTTTCTCTCTCCTAAAACTGCTTTAATTTATCTTACCAATTTTTGGCATCATCAATCTATATGCTCTTGAATCAAGTACTTAAATTTTCAGAATTTGGTTTATTAGGCAGCGGAAAATTTTGAGAATTTTCATTCTTCTTAGTTGCTTAAAATCTTATTCAATTCAGAAGATTTTATCAAGATTGCACCACTACAGTTGTAGCTTAGATTCTATTAAAAGTGGTATAGTTGTTTGATCGTTATGTATATTTGGTTACCTTTTTCTTCTAGCAAGAAATTCAATCAAGGGAAACCATCTTTCCAGAATCAAATTCTGAAAATTTTGCTATCATATTCAATCAAGGGAAACCATCTTGCCGGTTATGAAGTTATGCGAAAAAAAATTCTTATTTTTACTTACTTAGGCTTGAAAAAACTTATTTTTTGGGATTTTGAGGAGTGAAACAGTAAACTGTCAATCCGTTTCACATGAAACTTAACTCACACCTCAAACATGCCTAAAGAAAGTTGTTGGAATAAACAGAATGCAAAACAAACTCCAGGTTATCAAGTAATGCGAAAAAAACTAGTTTTTACTTAGACTTGAAAAACTTAGTTTTTTTTTTTTTTTTTTTTTTTGGGGGGGGGGGGGGGGGGGGGGGGGGGTAAAACAGTAAACATCCAATCTGTTTCACATGAAACTTAAGTTGCACCTCATACACGCCTAAAAAAAGTTGTTGGAACAAACGGAATGCAAAACAGACTTTCGATTATCAATTTACGCGAAAAAAAACTAGTTTTTACTTACTTAGGCTTGAAAAAGTAAACCGTCGATCCGAAGGACATGAAACCTAACTCGCACCTTAAACACAATAAAAGAAAGTTGTGGGAACAAACGGAATGTAAAACAGATTTCCGGTTATCAACTCTGCAAAAAAAAAAAAGTTTTTACTTACTTAGGTTTGAAAAAGCTATGTTTTAGGGTTTGGGGGGGGTGAAACGGTAAATCGTCGATCCGAAGGACATAAAACCTAACTCGCACCTCATACATGCCTAAAGAAAGTTGTGGAAATAAACGGAATGCAAAACGGACTTCCAGTTGACAAATAACGCGAAAAAAAATGTTTTCACTTACTTAGGCTTGAAAAAATAAATTTTTTATTTTGGAGGAGAGGGGGGGTAAACGGTAAACCGTCGATCCGAATGACGTGAAACTCAACTCATACCTCAAACACGACAAAAGAAAGTTGTGGGAACAAATAGAATGCAAAACGGATTTTCAAATATCACATAACGCGAAAAAAAAATAACAAGTTTTTGCTTTCTTAGGCTTGAAAAAGTTATGTATTTGGGGTTTGGGGGAATGAAATGGTAAACCGTCGATCCGAAGGAAATGAAACTTAACTCGTATCTCAAACACGACAAAAGAAAATTGTAGGTAAAAATGAAATGCAAAACGGACTTTCGGTTATGAAATAACGCGAAAAAAAAAAGTTTTGACATACTTATATTTCAAAAACAAGTTTTGACATAACAAGTTATTTATTTATTTATTTTTATTTCCCTAGTTACACTTCAAAATAAATATGCTTTTGAGTTTTTCGTTTTATAATTCTTCTTGGATTGGCTAAAATGCAATTTTTTTTTCACATTTCAGGTTTAGAGTTACATTTGATGGTGGCAGATGTTGGATGTGTTTTGTGATTACAGATGTTGGATGTTAGTGTTATTAGATTGGAACAAACTTAAACTTTTTATTTGTATGAATTAGTAATTTGGATGTTGGACTTTTTATTTTGATGTTGGACTTGATCCCTAAACTGTATGTCGATGTTTATTTTTTGTGCATGCGTATCGTAGTTGTATTTTTGAAATATTGATATTATCGCAAAATAGCACATAAAATTTACCAAAATAGGGAAGAAAAAAATAATTTAATTTTCCTATACCATTTGTGGCACACTTTAATACATCACAAATAATATACATAATTTTGACGGAGTATTTGACGCATATACAGTCATCACAAATAATATTCACAAAAATGGCAATTTTTATTTGTGACGCTTATCATGCGTCACAAATAATAATAAATAGGGTAAATTACAGTAACACCCTCTGAACTATGACCATTTTTCACTAACACCCCCTATACTTTAAAACAAAACAAACTCACCCCCTAAACTATTATTTGTTGACACTAAAACCCCTTCTGCAGGGTGTGAGTTTGTTCATTTTTGGATAGTTCAGGGGTGAGTTTATTCAGTTTTAAAGTTCAGGGGGTGTTAGCGAAAAATGATCATAGTTCAGGGGGTGTTATTTTAATTTATCTTAATAAATAATTAAAGTTATTGAGTATTTGTGGCGCAAATAATACTCTTATTTGTGTTCATGGTAGCTTATTTTTGACTTGTTTGCTATTATTTGTGACGCACTATTGCGTCACAAATGATATTCCTATTTGTGACGCTTTTTGATTATTTCTGACGCACCGCCACAAAAAGTCAATACTATTGTAGTGTTTCTTTTAGAGTAATTAATACCATGAAAACTTTAGAGATTTCAAATAATTACGAAAAATTCTCTCATGTTTTGATATCTGTTGACAAATTTGTCGACCGTTGTGGTGTTCATTGAACTTTTACTATGCCCTCACATTTGAATCTGAATGGTCCCATTACTTTAAATCAAAACTCAGTTTGCTGGATCTATAACACAAAACTGGTTATATTTAAAGTCAAAATAATCCCATAAAAAAAAGAAGAAAAAAAAGAAAAAAATTTCTAGAACAAAAGAGGTAGGTGGTTCGTGTA
The DNA here is from genome assembly GCA_033977485.1 of Hydrangea macrophylla. Lineage (NCBI taxonomy): Eukaryota > Viridiplantae > Streptophyta > Magnoliopsida > Cornales > Hydrangeaceae > Hydrangea > Hydrangea macrophylla. Next base: position 76,487,359 of record CM066993.1, read on the forward strand.
ATTTATAAGGGTAATACTTGGGAAACACCCAAAGGCACAATTTTTGGGACACAATTCAAAATACAATCTAAAATAATATTTTGGATTGTGTCCCAAAAATTGTGATTGTGTCCCAAAAATTGTGCATTTGGGTGTGTCCCATCTTAGACACATTTTATAAATTGTTTCCCAAAAATTATATCTTTGAATGTGTCCCAATCTTTACTCAATTTATAAATTACTAGTGTACTAATATACACCTCTTTTGGATTGTGTCACAATTAATAAAGAAGTAGAGTACTACTGTTAAACTGACGATCCAAATGGAACAGATTTATAATGGGCTTGGTGGTACTTAAGGAGGTTCAGAGGCCGTCAGCATTATTAGGATTGGAGCAACTAAAGATGGGTTTTAAGCAAAAAAAAAAAACTAAAGATGGGCCTATGGTTGAAAACTTCAGCCCAAAGCTTACCTAACTGCGCTTTGTGGAATCAAAAATTAAACCCAGATTTGTTTGAAATATAAACGAGGCTCTAAAGTGAATATGGTCGAGTGAACTTAATTATTCAGTGAACTTGACTTTTTAGCCTAATAGAATCCGCGGGTTAGCGGGGCACACAGGTCGGCGAGGCAGTCCGCAGGTTTTCCTAGACTCAAAATCAACTGGGTAAATTCACTCGATCCTATTCACTTAAGAACTTAACCGGACATATAGATTGTACTTCTACTCTTGTAGCCTACAAGTACAATAATCTGTTTGTCAATTTTTTAATGGACTGAAAAATTCATGCCACTTTCATTAACATTAGGGTATTAGAGTAAATTTACATTAAAGTTAATTTGTTAGGATTCTTTTACTATCCTCGCATAAATGAGGTATCATGGACATTTTTGTACAAAAATTGCGTGTATTTTTATCGTTTTCCATGTGTGTATATATATATATATATATATGTATAGAGAGAGAGAGAGAGAGAGAGAGAGAGATTAATTATACAAACCTCCCTTGAGGTTTGTCGTAACAATACGGATTACCCTTGCATTTTGAGAAATTACACGGACCTCCTTCTCAATAACGTTTGTGTAATGTCCCTAACGGAATAAATTAATGTACCAAACTGCCCCTACATTAAACAATAGTCACTACATCCCATTTTATGTCTTTATTTCTTTTTTTGGCTATCCCAAAACTATTATCCACAAAGAATATTTCATAATAAATTTTCTGTTAGTTTCTAGAATTACTCTTATTGATTTTGAGATTATCTGACAAAAAGTATTAAAAAAAAATTTTAAAAAATTAAAAAAAAAAAAAGATAAAAGAAAAAAGAAAAACCAAGTAAGGGTATTTAGGACAATTTGAATTAAATTCTTGCCATGTGTATGGCAATGATTATGCCCATTAAAAATTTGAATTCTCAAAGGAGGACACAAAATGAGACTGTTGGAGTACTAAACATTTTGTGAAGGAATAAGTGCACAAACCTCCCCTAAACTATAATTTAATTTACAGAATTACATGAACCTTCCTTATCGGTTATCACTCACAAAGCCCCATTTAGATTTACAGTGTGTGCAAATATACTATTGAACTTTTTTTTTGCTGAAAATATACTATTGAACTTTTAAAAGAGAGAGTTATCCTTATTGAGTGGTCTTGAGATACCACGTTATGTGTATCATTGTGTTAAATTGTTAATACATGGTATTTTTTTACTGTTTAGCTATATTTATATTTTTCTCGATAAAGAATATGTATAACGGGTTAAATAATTATTGATTCTGTCACATTACATCCTCAGTAATTCAAAACTATAAACCACTTTTTATAATTTTTGCCAATTCAAGCTGTAAAAGTGAATTAATTATTTCGACATCGGTGCGATGTGCTGTAAATGGATGTTCCAAGACCATCCGTACAATCGGCCAGCTTGCTAGTTGAGTTGGCCAGAGCTTATTCTTATGGATAGGTTATCAAAGAAGACAATTTCTTTAAAATGGGGTATCCCCCGGTTAGATTCTGAGACACAACCAACAAAAAAAAAAAATTACCATCCACACAAGATTGCTGAATGGATAATATAGTTGTCTAATAAGCCAATAGTCAAGAGGGGTTTTTTTTTTTTTTTTTGTTAAAAGGAAATTTCAGTAGAAAGTCTTCTAAAATAGACTTTTTTAGATCTAAGTCCAACCCAATTTCATTAGAAAAAGTACCTAAATGTAAATTAAATTTCACATGATTAGTTAAGTAGTTATGTGAAGTTTTAATATGGAAAAAAATAGTAAAATTTTAAATTAATTTGGCTAAGTTTCACTAAGCGGAGACTTTAAACCAAAATTAAGATTGAAAAGTCCTTTAAACTCAAACAATCCAATACGAGTTTTTTTTTGAGTTATATTTGGGGCACTAACAATATCCACTAACACTTACTAACACACTCTATCTCTCTCCTAGTGGTACTGCGGGGTCCACTGCGGACCCCACAATGCCACTAAGAGAGAGATAGAGTGTGTTAGTAAGTGTTAGTGGATTTTGTTAGTGCCCCTAGCATTGCCTTTTTTTTTATTATTGTTTGTATATATATATATATATATATATATATACACACACCAAAATTCTACTGTTTTTAGTGATAGAAAAATACTTACATGCATGTCTTAAACTTTACCACTCAATATGATTGTAAAGTAAGAAACTATTTTCAAGTAATAGTGTGGAAAATGGGGCTATTAGCGCACTAATCCCAGGTGGACTGTGAGAGAGCAATTATTTGGACTATCAAATTAAAATATGAGAAGTGCTAGGCATACATCTCAAACCACACTCTAAACTACACCCTATGTTTTACAGGCATATATTCTGTGCTGTTTGAATTTTTTATATTTTTCTGTGCACTATTTATACAAGGGATTATTAGATATCAGTCAACAATATGTTGACAATTTAAAAATTAGTCAATTGTTTTATTAAAAATAAATAAAAGTCTATAAAAAGTCTTAAAATTAAAGAAACATCAACTTTTTTAAAATAATGGCAAAATTACCCCTAAGGTCTCCTCTCTCTATCTCTCTCGTTAAACACAAGTCAAAGAAAGTGGACTGGTGGGCCCCTCAACATTTAATGCTCTCTCTCACACATTTAAGGAACTGAGAATACCAGAGTGAGAAATTCTCACTTAATGAACTGAGAATTTCTCACTTAATGAACCGAGAAATTTCTTAGGCTTAGTTTGGCCCCCACGTGGTGCTTCTCATTTTTTAAAGCACAATTTAATGTTAATTCATTTGGTAACTAGTTTATGAGCTTTGCAAAAATTGAACTTAGGGCTTTTTTTGAGGGAGTTTTTAAAAGCTCTAAAATGGAGCTTTTAAAAGCCCACGGTTGCTTTTTGGTTTCATAATGTCTTTTTGAAGAGTAGTGTGCCACTTGTATAAAATTATCAAAGCACTTAGTAGGAGTAATAAATTTCATAAGCTGCTTTTAAAAAGCCACATGAGAGCCAAACTAAGCCTTAGTTCATTATAAAAGTGAAAATTTCTCAGATTAATAAGTGAGAAATTTTCTCAGTTCATTAGGTGAGAATTTCTCACTTTAATAAACTGAGAATTTCTCACTAATTAAATATCAATGTGAGAAATTCTCACATAATAAACTAAGAATTTATCACTTAATGAACCGTGAAATTTCTCATTTTATTATAAAAGTAAACATTTCTCAGATTATTAAGTGAGAAATTTCTCAGTTCATTAAGTGAGAAATTCTCAGTTAATAAACCGAGAAATTTATCAGTTAATTTAGTGAGAATTCTCAATTTTAGTGAGAATTTCTCAGTTTTACATGCATTAAATAATGCGGGGCCCACCAGCTCACTCTTTTCTTTCATTTCACAGTGAAATATGTGAGAGAAAGCGAGAGCATTAATTAATGAGGGCATTTCAGACATTTTAGGCCATGGTTATGTTTATTTAATTTACAAAAAGTACTAGACTGTCCTTTAAATACCCTACATAAAGTTGACTGATTTTTAATTGTCCATTTATACAACACAGGGTACATATATTTAAAGTAATGATGTGATTTGAAATGTGATTTAGAGTGTGTGGCTAACATTTATCTTAAAATATTGAACTTTTTCATGTTATGTAGTACTTCCCAAATGTTTCTCTCTCTCTCTCTCTTTTTTTTTTGGATGGGGGTCAGTTATCCCACTAACTTAAAAAAAAAATGATGGCATTCGAGAATGTTTGCGCAGTTGATGTCAAAAACTAGGAATAATGGCCTTTCCACAATGTGCGAAGGATAAAACTTCACACAATCTTTTGTACATAATTCATAAAAAAGTATTTATCTCTCTCTTGTGTCAGTTTGTAACGTCAGAGGACCCACAGTAACACAGAAGATAGATAAATTAATACACTTTTGTAGAATGTGTACAAAAGATTATGTAAAAATTATGGGTGAAATATTACTCATATGCAAAAGATTAGATAAGCCTGAACTAAAGTTATCTTTATCCTTAAGAAGGCTAAAAAAGAAGTTATTTTTGAGCTAACACTTTTGATTTCTCTCTCTATTAACAAAAAGGAAAAAAAAAAAAAAAAGAGAAAAAAAGAAAAAAAGGCTTAAATAGAAAATATACCATTGGAGTTTGGTGCATGTTTCATTTTAGTCCCTGCAATTTCAATTATGTCAATTTGGTCCTTGAAGTTTTTAAATGGAAGCAATTTCGTCCAAATGTTCCATTCTGTCAGAAAATTTGACAGAATTCATCAGTTGTTTTGCATAATTACATAGATAAGCAAGTGTAAAGATTAGTGGTGTTCCATTTTTGCCCCTAAAAACTATGACCTTAGCACATGAGTAAATTCAGTCAAATTATCTCACAGATTGAACATTTGGATCACATAGCGCCTATTTTAAAACTCCAAAAACCAAATTGACATAATTAAAACTACAGGGACTAAACCGAAACAGGCACCAAACATCAAGCGTATATTTTGTAGTTAAGCCTATATATAAATATGATAGTATATTAGTTTCTGAGCAAAAAAATAAATAAAAATGATAGTATATTAGCAAATGTAGGCCAATGGTCCAGCACTCCAGCCTGAGAACCAAGTTTGGAGATATATATATATATATATATATACCTCTATATAAAAGAGACTTATTCTCAATTCAATTGTTCTTATTTTGTGTTTCTTAATTATTTACTTTTATCATTTTGCCCCTATCAAATATTACAATTTCTTACATCTCTACATTTTTTTTTGGTCTTTTATTAATTTGTTTGGATTAGTTCTGTCAGTTCAAGGAGATAATTAGCTTTAGACCACAATTCTGGATTTTATTTAATATCAAAATGAGAATTCAATCTACTTTTCAATTTTTTTTTATACCAAAAATGGGGATCCAATTAACTTTTGAAAAAAAAAATCAGCAAAATGAGAATTCAATCAACTTTTGCTTTAATATTTACAAAAATTGTTTGGCACAGCTAAGTTTTGCTTGTGTTTTTCTTTTTACTTTTTTTTCCCCAAACAAGCCATTAATTCTGTCACACCCCAACCCGCCTCGTGCGGATTATGACACATGTAACAATGCTACAAGAGTCCACGTACATTAATTTGCAAAGAAACATTCGAATTACTAAGAATCGCATGTGTTTAGCAACATTAAACAACTCAATTGTTACAAAATAGCCCCCAAGGGTAAAATGGTAATTAGTAAGGTATAGCAAATTTTATACCAAAAGATAGGTCTTTGAGTCCCGATTCTAACGCAAAAAACGGCGCGCAAATCCGAGTTTTCTAGAGTGAGTTATGCCCGTTTCCGTAAAATTCGTCGGTGCTAAAACTGCACCAACGGATCGATCCGCCCAAAACCGGATCGATCCGATTTTGAAAGAATGACCACTTTGGCTCCTCCAGATGCTCCGGATCGATCCGCTCCAGGCCCGGATCGATCCAGTTTCTGCAGAAGTCATTTTTGACAGCAAAACCTCTATTTAAACCGCCCAAACACACCCAAATCATCATCAAACGTCATGGAACCCTCAAGTAACATTCCAAACACATTCTCAAACACATTTCAACATTAACCAAGTATGTGGAACATACACATACTCATGATTGAATCAAATCTACCATGAATACAACTCCTTTTTGGTTCAAAGCAAGTTTTTTTGAAGTTCAACTCATGTCAAGAACTAGTATCTCATGAAATCTTGTTGGAAATGAACTTAAAGCTATAAGCAACAACATAGAACATTAGAAAACCATATCAAAACCAATCCCAAGCATTCAACCCATGAATGTAACCTCTTTTGAATCAAAAAGTGAATCAAATCTAAACTCTTTCCAAGAACAACCATAAGCATGAAACTTTCCAAATAGCATTTCCAAAATCATTCAATCCACTGTCCCCGTTCATTTACTTATTAACGTACTCAACGTACTACCAAGTCTTCATTCCACTCAACTGTCCCCGTTCATTTACTTATTAAAGCTTCATTTCCTCGGTTTATATTTTCACTTCTCTACATTGACTTACCCAAAGTCTCTCTACCCGTTTATCGTTCCCACAACCGCTCTTGTTCATTATCGTAATACCTGTTGTACTCTAGCGTCCTGCTGGTAGTATCTTGTGTTAAATATTCAACGATATTTTAAAAGCATTTAAAGGAAAGATTTTCGTTTTATTTTTGAAAATACGTTAAAAATCCAGGTTTGAAATCGTCTGTATTTCACCCCTTTGTAATAACCACCTTCACTACAAGCTTCTTATCAAGTATTCTCATTCTCATGATAGCCAAATATCCACTCGATTTCTTTGAGTTTCTTATCACGTTCCATAATTCACACTTATCTTTTATTCCCAGTCTCCTAATCTTACTCCCTTTATTCTATCTCTTCCGACAACCTCCGAAAAACATCAGGGAATCTTATTACTCTGCATTTTTGTCCATTTACTCTCCATCAACCTTTCCATAGAATTTCTCTATCAAGATCCTCTTATCCTTATGTTATCGAATTATCAATTTGATTCCTCTGAACTTCTGTCCTTTTTGATCAATTTCCTTCACCTATTATTTCTGGTCTCGTCTTCTTACCTCCTTTATTCCATTTCTTTTAGGGAACCATCTCAAAACACTAATGAAATTTCATTACTATGCATGTCCATTCTTTTGTTTCTCACCAAGACCTCTACAATTTCTAATCCGACCTATGTCGTCCTTCAACATCAGTCATCATCCTTATCGTTGCATTTCTACGAGCATAACCATCAAGTCTAGGCAACCACTCTAGAAGTCTCATCATCTCATCAGTTAACCTTTGACTATCTATAGGCTCAAACTGTTCATTCATACTCTGTCATTTCCATTCATAATTCTCATCTTAGGTCAACCTTCAAATCCCAACAATTCCCTTTATACTATTAACTCGATAGTATTTGCTACAAATCCCTACACTACATCTGCGTCTGTTAGTGCTACGACTATTTGAAACCAGGTTCAGTTGAGAGATTCCTCAACAACCACAATACCGATAACCCAAAGAGATATTGCCCAATCCCCAATACATTCCACAAGATAGGTTGAGAGATTCCTCAACCGTCCAATACATACCGTAAGATAGGTTGAGAGATTCCTCAACCATCCAATCGTCTCAATACCATACAATAAGTTGAAAGATTCTTCAACTACCCAATACACACCGTATATACCGTAAGACAAACCATACATTGTATAGGTCGAAAAATACCCCATAAGATAATCTCGCACGATCGTGCTGTAGGTTACCACTGTAAGATAAGGTGAGAGATTCCTCACTGACCCCATATGCCAGCAATACATATTGCTGGACTTTCTATCACAAACCCCAACTGTTCATCCTTATTCTCTTACGTCACGATGTCACGATGTTTAACCAATGTCTGAAACAGGACTATTATCAATCAATCTCAATCCCAAAATTCCACTACGAACAATTACCTTCATTTTCTATGTGAACAATGCAGAAATCTCCTCTGACGTACTATTCAAACTCCATTCTCGGTTAGATCCCTCAAAGGACACTCGTCACTATCGTTGAAAACATCCACCGATTCGTTCAAAATCATTTTCTTTTCGCTTAGCAATTTCACCGTTCATCATTACCAAAATATCATCTTTCCCTCTTGCCACAACATGCAGTCTATGATAACTCATGATACATTCACCTCATCACACAGCTCTACATCCGTATGATTCCACCGATTCACGAATGCATAAATGCTATGCATGTATGACAATAACATAATCATGTATGTATAACAACATACCATATGCATCAAACATCTCTACAATATGTGGATGCAATCTAGAACATGTGACAATTCACTCAACACTCCACTCGTAGTCGAACGTTCCCAAAGTTTTGTTACCTATTGCTCTGATACCAATAAATATCACGACCCATCCCACTACGCGTGGAAATAGGACACGTGGCACGCCATCCAGGCTCATCCAACATCATCTAATAATACGCAGCGGAAAGAACTTCTATAAAACAACCCTGGTAGTTTAAAACTTGGGAAACGCTCCCTTCTGTGTTTGTAAAATCTATTGAAATCAGAGTTATAAAAAGTTTTGGCCATAGAAAACACATTCAAAGAAATCAGTTTTGAAAAACAGAGGCTCAGTCGACTGCCCCGTCGACTGCACCAGGGTCCAGTCGACTGCTCCGTCGACTGTGTTAAGCAGAACCAAAAATACATCATACTGCAAAGAGGTCCAGTCGACTACTTTGGGGATCCAGTCGACTGCTTTTCATTCAAAGGAAGCAGTAGCTCAACTAAACAGTGTTCAGTCGACTGCCCAAGGGGTCCAGTCGACTGCTTCTCTGATATTTCCTTACAGTATCTCAAATACACGAGATTCAGTCGACTGATCAGGGGGTTCAGTCGACTGCTCCTCTGCTGGCAGCCCTGTGCTGGAATTTACAAGTCCTACTACTCAATACCAATAACAATCACAACCACAACTGATTTTAACGCATTAAAACATAACTACAGACATTCAATTACACGATTACAGTACTGCAGGACTAATCTATGGTTCTATTACAACATATAACCAAACCTTACACAAGTTTAGGATTTAAAACAAAATCATATACAAGTGTTATCCCCGGCGTTCATCGGCCTCACTCATCGCGCTTCTTCTTATCCTTCTTCTTACCTGCAATGGAGTACATCTCCACTGCTCAGCTATATGCTGAGCGTACAAGTCTAACATGTACAATATATGATGAAACATGCTTTAATCTCATAAATCATACAATAGTCTCTAGGAAGAAAAATACGCATTCATCCGGTAGCGGCAAGTCCAAGCCTTAAACCGCGATACCAATGGCAAGTCCAAGTCTATCAACCATTGTATCCACAAGTGCCATGGCAAGTCCAAGTCTATCAACCATGCACAGTAGCCGTCGCTACTAAATTCTCAAACATCGAGAAGCTTACTCCGGCATGAATTTGTATAA